>APFE030989802.1:0-23562 GCA_000404065.3 Pinus taeda
AAGATGACTTCATTACATGACAATGTCTACCATTTTATGACTAAATGAAAAATAATTCCTAAAGACTCTCAATGGGAGTCTTGACTCAAAAATAAAATCTCTTGCTCATGAAACCCATGATGCAATCATCGCAATATTTTATTTTTCTTCTTTAAATATCATTACATAAAATCATAATTACATGTCATTATGAAGACCGAACCTAGTTACACTTTTCAACATTGTCAATGCATTGTGACAGTTCCTTTTCTTAGAGAAAATGGTTTTCTTAATTATGCAATTGAGATTTTTGTTTGTTGATTCAGTTAAACCATTTTCCTATGGGTAATAGTTAGATGCATGCTTTAATACAATACCATCTTCTATTGTGAATTGATAATTTTTTAGTGAAGAAAAATAAGTTGCATTATCAAAGACAAGATATATTGGAATGCTAAACCTAGTTATAATGTTATACTTCAAGAAGTGGATGAGTTCCTCATCGTTCACTTGTCTTAAAGGAACTGCTTCGATCTACTGAGTAAAATAATAATTTATTGTTAGAATATATCGATGTTGCTTCGACGAATGTGGAAAGATTTATCTGATAACATCTAGTCCCCACTATTGGAATGGTTCCTTAATTTCTACTAGTAGCAGTAGGGCGACTGACTTTTGATCTCGGTCGACGCATCTCTGACAAGCTAGGAACTTGCGAGCATAAACATGAGCATCTTTGAATAAGGTGGGCCAATAATAACCAACCCTCGTTACTTTATGTGTAGTTTTGTCACTCACAGAGTGACCACCTTTCATTATCTCGTGTAGATATTTTAGTACCTTCTTTGTGTCTTGAGTCTCAAGGCATCTTAGCAAGACATCGTTGTGGTGCTTTCTGAAAACCGCTCTATGAATAAACTGATAAGATATATCCTTAAGGTGAATTTCCCTCTTTTGTTTATTCGATAAATGTGTGGGCAAGGTGTCATTCTCTAAGAATTGTCGTATGTCTGAATACCAAGGTGTTGTATATTTGGTCTGGGGAACTTGTTCAACATTATACATTTTTATTTTCTACTCCCAACCTGAAAGATATTACTCGAGATCATCTCTCTCTTTGGCGAAAAGTTTACAGAGGCCATGACCCTTAATGGTATGAACTTGTTTAAACTCCAGATCATATTCTTGTAAACAAGTCATCTAATTTTCCTTCTTCTCACCTAGCTCTTGTTGCACGGAGAGTGTTCTAACCATTGGATGAGGCATAAAAATGATCATGTGAAATTTAAGGAGATAGAGTCTGAAATATTTTGCTTCCTTATACATAGCATGAGAATTTTTATCAATGGCAGGATAATTTAGATTTGGCCCTTGTAAGCCAACACCCATGAGAGAAATAGGTTGTTCATTTCCTTCAACATCCTTCTAGGTTAGTACGGATGCAATAGATGAATCCAAAGCAAAAGAAAGGAAATATTTTCCATAACAAGACTAAATATTGCAAGTGCATCAACAATAACTTGTTTGATTTGAGTGAAAGCATCCTTTTCCCTTTTGTCCCATTTGTAATTTGCGTCTTTCTTAATCATCTCCTGTAGAGGTTTAACTATTTGAGCATAATTAGAGATGAGATTTCTCAGGAAATTAATCTTCCCTAAGAAATATTGCATAGATTTCTTATTCACCAGGAATGAGATCAAAGTAATATATTTTACACTTTTGGGGTCAACTTTGATTCCACTCTTTGAAATGACGTGTCCTAAGAAAGTCCCTTCTGACACACAAAATATGTTTTTCTTGGGATTGATAGAAATACCATATTTACAACACTGCTCAAATATTTGCTTCAGATGACGTAGATGATTTTATCTTCTTTAGAAAGCGTTGTAAAAATTTTGATAATATGACACTTATCCACAGAGATTATCCTGATTATACAATATTGTGAATAATGCTAATACATAACCTTCCTCTACGTTGATCATCAATTTGCAGTATTAAAGAAACAATCGCATGCGCACATTGAAACATCAATCACACATATCAACACAGTATGTACCCGGGGAAAGCATAAAGCTGAAAACCCCCAACTATCTGTATATTATATTGATTGATAACATGTAACAATACATAGTACAATACTCCTCGCAAGTACTCAGTACTATCTCCACCTTTTACACACAAACTAGCTCAGATCTAAATCAATCACAGGTTCAAATCTCCTCTGTTGCTTGCCTGCCTCCACTGCGCAATCCTGCATGAGAATGAATAAGAATGACACCAAATGTGTGATCCAAATTCGTATTCCCTTTGGTTATACCACACAATCCTCATTGGCATTACTCAATCCATGCATGTGCAAATCTCATGAACAACTGTAGTCACAACTGACAGTTGTCTTGCCCTTTCACTCACCTCTAACACTTGTCTCCACTGAACTGTCCATGCACTGAGTTAACTGATGTATTCTTCAGTTGCTTTATGAGTTAATAATTAGTGAATAATTAATAATTAATTCACACCACACATCATTAGTCTATTTGTCAGTTAGACTAACTACAACTAGTTCAACTAAGTCAAACTGAACACAACTCCATCAACTCCTCAATCAACTCCACCAAACTCAATCACTTGAGTTCTAATTGAAATCCTTCATGCAATAGCTCAACTAACCCATAAGAAAATTGTATTTCCTTCTGGCAGTTGCATGTGCCACATCCGTAGCTCGAACTGAAGTGCTGCAAGAGGATAAGATAATGTTTATAGTCTAAATATTATTAAGAGCTAATAATATTTGACTGTTCTATCTTTAGAATGGCAGAATAAAAATAGGCTCCGCCCATATTTCTAAAAATAGAAGTCCATCTATTTTTACCAACATGACCAATCATCCACAATTAGCATCCTGCAACTCATAGACCATGATCCATATGTCTAAAAATAGACTTTGCGCCAAAAATAGCATGCGGGACCACTTAGTGAAGGCGACTTCTTTTCACTAAGCTCCATCATCTTGTTGCAATATCAACATATTTTTAGACATATGGGCGGAGTCTATTTTTAGACTGCCAGTCTAAATATAGAACAGTTGAATATTATTAGCTCTTAATAATATTTGGACTATAAACATTATCTTATCCTCTTGCAGCACTTCAATTCGAGCTATGGATGTGGCACATGCAACTACCAAAAGGAAATACACTTTTCCTATGGGTTAGTTGAGCTATTGCATGATGGACTTCAGTTAGAACTCAAGTGATTGAGTTTGGTGAATTGATTGAGGAGTTGATGGAGTTGTGTTCAGTTTGACTTAGTTGAACTAGTTGTATTTAGTCTAACTAACAAATACACTAGTGATGAGAGGTGTGAATTAATTATTAATTAATTCACTAATTATTAACTCATAAATCAACTAAAGAATACATCAGTTAACTCAGTGCATCGAAAGTTTAGTGGAGACAAGTGTTAGAGGTGAGTGAAAGGGCAAGACAACTGCCAGTTGTGACTATAGTTGTGCATGAGATTTGCACAATCAGTGGATTGAGATTGCCAATGAGGATTGCGCAGTACAAACCAAGGTAATTTGAGCTTGGATCAGAGTATTCTCATGCAGGATTGCACAGTGGAGGCAGGCAAGCAGCAGAGGAGATTTGAACCTGTGATTGATTCATATCTGAGCTAGTTTGTGTGTAATAGGTGGAGATAGTACTGAGTACTTGCGAGGAGTATTGTACTACGTAGTGTTACATGTTCTCAATCAATATAATATACATATAGTTGGGGGTTTTCAGCTGTATGCTTTCCCCGTGATATACTGTGTTGATATGTGTGATTGATGTTTCAATGTGCGCATGTGATTGTTTCTTAATTCTGCAAAATTGATGATCAACGTAGAGGAGGTTATGTATTATGTATGATTCCGCAAATAGTGTATAATCAGGATAATCTCTGTGGATAAGTGTCATATTATTCAAAATTTCTACAGAAGTGCACTACCTTGGGTTGTGTGGGATGATGGGAGATGTGAGCCTATTGATTGGAGGTTATTAGGGCTTGGTACCTTGGCCTTGCTTATATTCAATATTGGATATGTACTTGGCCTAGGTAGTTGGTGTGTTGGGTGGAACATCTAAGGTTTGTATCTAATTGGTTGTTATATTAGATAATTATTGAGTATACTTTGTTGTTTATTGTTTATGACTTTTTATTCACCCTATCATCTATATTTTCTTATGTTATGATGGTATTAGTATCAGTGAGAATGGAATTACCCCAGCAGGATGGTTGGGGGTTTTTACATTGTTAATGGAAAGGTCATGGGTTACAAATTAATGGATTCCCTCTGAGTTAGACCACTCTTGTAACTAGTGGTTGGAACTACCCTCCTTTTATATATTTCAAAGTGGAGAATCCCACAAGATGATTTCAAGGGGATTTATTCCCTAGTAATTAATTTCCCTACATTCATGTCAGACGTGCTTATTGATCTCTCAAATATAGGGAAATAATAGAGACTTTGTAAACGATAGTGTAAAGAAAACATTTTCTCAAGACCATACCTAAAAAAAATAAATCTGGACAATATTGCAAAAAGCATCTCAAATAGTTCTCCAAGTATTGTCAAAAATTAATTAACGGAGCAATGAAATCCATAAAATATTGCAAAAACACAAATACAAAAACATATAAAACAAGAAAGACATAGATATACATGGTTCACCAAATTTGGGCTATGTCCACGGAGAAAAAATTAGTCCTTCCTTTTAAAGTATCCACAAAATGAAGAGATACAACCTACAATAGATTATATGTAATTTCCTCTTCACTCTCTCTCTCTCTCTCTCTCTCTCTCTCTCTCTCTCTCTCTAAATAATAATCCACAACTTCAATATAATTCCCTCATATAAATTGAGGCTTTCCTTCTAAGGAAAAAAAACCCTAAGTTAACATAACTTCTATTATTATATCATATGCCTAATGAATGACCTACATTGAGTATGAAATTACAATATTTTACAAGGAAATTTTTCATCTATTTTTAGATTTGGAGGTGCGTCCCCCAAACCTCCACCAAGGGGGCTCATAAAAGTCTTCATATTCCCCATGGACCCCCCTGATGGTGATTAAATGAGTGGCATTACTTCCCCAATAGGAACAAGGATCCAACGCAACTGAAACAAAAACATTTGAACAATTAGGAAGGTAATCAGGCTCCACACCCAATAATCTCCCACTTTGAGACTAATTATAGCAACTTCACCACTACTTCACGTGTTGGACAATGCTTCCACTTTGAACCTATTTATTTCTCATCTTCTTCATCATACTTGAAGACCAATTGAAACTGAGTAGGATCTTAGTTTCTCCCTATTTACAACTTTTGTTAACATGTCTACAAGATTCTAGCTAGTGTGTATCTTTTCTAGCTTCAACTGTCCATCTTCCAACACCAACCGAATGAAATGGTACTTGATATGTATATGTTTAGTATTAGAATGAAATGTTGAGTTCTTTGCAAGATAAATGGCACTC
This sequence comes from Pinus taeda, assembly GCA_000404065.3. Taxonomy (NCBI): domain Eukaryota; kingdom Viridiplantae; phylum Streptophyta; class Pinopsida; order Pinales; family Pinaceae; genus Pinus; species Pinus taeda. The sequence continues at coordinate 5,512 of APFE030989802.1, forward strand.
TGGTTGTCACTATATAACCTTCCCATCTCCTACTTCTTGCCCAACTCATCCATAAACCTTTGTAACCAAATCATTTCTTTACTAGCCTTTGTAGCAGCAACCTATTGTACTTGTGTTGTTGAAAGTGAAACAATGTTTTGCAACTTTGAAACCCAATTGACAGTTTTTCCACCTATAGTAAACAGATACCTTGTGGTGCTCCTCTTATTATCTCTATCACCTGCCATATCTACATCAACATATCCCTTTAGAGCAATGCTTGAGCCACAAAATCATAATTCTTGATTTATGGTACCTCTCAAATACCTGAGGAACCACTTCACCGCCATCCAATGCTCTTTTCCTATATTGTTCATATACCTACTTACAAATCCCATTGCATGTGAAACATCAAGCATTGTGCAGACTATTGCATACATTAAGCTTGCAACTGTGAATGGATATGGAATTTTAATTATATAATCCATCTCTTCTTGAGTCTTGGGACACATCTCCTTAATTATTTTGAAATGGATAGCCAAAGGTGTACTAACTAGCTTTTCATTCTACATATTAAATATTTCCAAAACATTTTCTATGTACTCACATTGAGATAATGTTAATTTGTGACTTTTCCTGTCACTAGTTATTCTCATACCAAGGATTTGTTTTTCAACACCCAAATCCTTCATTGCAAATGAATTCTCCAATTTTCTTTCGAGCACATTTATTTCCTACATTGTGTAGATCATCTTCTAGATTCATCGCATTAGGTTTTTTTTATCAATGTTTCGAATGAGCAACGACGGTTCACCTTCAAGATGTGAAAGATTAATGAAAAACTAGTCTTTTTATTCAGTTTAAATATATGAGATGCATTGCTGACAAATATTAGGATTAATTGACTTATTATTGAATTATTATTTTATTAGGGTCATAAATTTATCTTATTATTTATTTTAAATTATATTTAATTATAATTTTTTTACATTGTATTATGTTATTTTTAATTTATATCTTATTATTTTAATTATATTTTATTATTTTAGTTGTTTTAATTTATATCTTATTACTTTAATTATATTTTATTAATTTATTATTAAATTATTATTTTAATAGGGTTATAGTTGTTTTAATTATATCTTATTATTTAAATTATGTTTATTATAATAAAACATGTTTTATTATAATTGTTTTATTATGTTTTGATTTTTTTATTAATTAAAATTATTAATTATTATTTTACTAGAGTTATAGATGTTTTAATTTATATCCTATTATTGTAATTATGTTTTATATGATTGTTTATTATTTATTAATTAAAAATAGTGTATCCATAATGTATTATTAATAAATACAATTACAATAAATTAATATATGTTATGAAAAATATAATAGTAATATTACACTAAATTAATATATATTATAGTAATATTCATAATAATACATTTTAACAAATAAATTAAAATATATTACAAAATGTATATTACACAAATTGCTAGTAGTTATATTAATAATGTTTGAGTTTAACTTTTATTAATAATATTAAAGATTTTTATTGTTTAATTTTAAGTTATTGTTAATTTTAATTTCCTATTAAATATATTAAGGTCATAATTGATTTTCAATTATAATGGATTAAATTATTTTTATTTTTTCTAGGTTAATTAGGGGAGAATTATAGTTAGGGAGGGGTAAATTTGCATGATAGGGTTGGAATCCAGTTTTCACTTATGGTCCATCTGTCGTCTCTATTGAGGTTATTAGGGTGTTTGCTAATTTCTATGGCTTCTCTGAATTTCCTTATGAAGTATTGATCACTACTAGCTAAGATGCGGGTATCTTCTATAACAATTTGGTGTTTAGTTTTGTTAGAATGTTCTACTAAAGTTGATGATTTGGATCGATTATGTTTAATGTCAGCTGAGTGTTCCTGGATTCTTGTGTTGAAGGATCTCCCAATCTCACCTACATAGGGCTTGCCACATGAGCAGGGAATTAAGTAGACTTCCTTATGACATTTTGGATCAATTTTGTCTTTAATTGGATTAAGACAGCTATGGATGGTGTTTAATGGTTTGAAGGTGTTTAGAATCCTATTCTTTTTTAGTTTGCAGGAGATTTTATCAGTAGTCCCTAGTATGTAAGGGAGGTTAACTTTACCTATTATATTATCAAAAAATTTATTCTTATTTGATCGAGTGTTTTTTTTGTTTATGGCTTTGATAGCTTGACATTTGTTGTATCTGTTTTTTAGGAAAACTTTAATAAGGTGTTCTTTTTCTTTTTCTGGGTGTTCCTTGTCATAGATTCTGAAGGCTCTCGTTGCCAATGTGTTAAGGACTCCTAGTTTGTGGGTTAGGTGATGATGGGAGGAGGCATGTAAGCATTGTTTGGTGTGAGTCTTTTTTCTACATACCTGGTGAGATATAGAGCCATCATCATTCCTAGTGATGAGGATATCAAGAAAGGGGAGGCTTTTGTTGACCTCAACTTCCATAGTGAATTTTATGGAAGGGGATAAACTATTTAGGTGTTGTTTGAAAGTTTCTATGGTTTCTCTTCCATGAGGCCATATTATGAATGTGTCATCCACATATCTTTTCCACAATTTAGGTTTCAAGGGTGAGGTCTTGAGGGCTTTGTTTTCAAAGTCTTCCATGAATAAATTGGGAATAATAGGAGACAGAGGCGACCCCATGGCAACTCCACATGTTTGTTCATAAACATATTCCATGAAGCTGAAAAAGGTGGATCTTAGGCAAATTTCTATGAGCCTTACTATGTCAAGATCTGTTAGTTTGCAGGTGACTTCCATGGCATCATTGATGGGGATGTTGGTATATAGTGAGGTGACATCAGAACTAACCAAAATGTCATTTTGATCAAGTTTTATGTTCTTAATTTCCTCAATGAATTGGGTCGAGTCTTTGACAAAAGAGTATGTGTTTCCCACTAGGGGTTTTAGTTTTTTGGTGAAGTGTTTTGCTAGGTGGTATATGGGCCCATTAATGGTGTTTACTATTGGTTTGAGAGGGATGCCTTCCTTGTGAATCTTTGGAGCTCCATAGATTCTAGGTGTGTATGGATTATGAGATTTTCGTTGTCTTGTATATTACTTGTTTTGATTAAATTTCATAATTTCTTGGAGTATTTGTTTAATGGGTTTTTATCGAGTTTTTTGTAGCAGCCACTGTTGTTTAGATGGTCTAGCATTTTTTCTTTGTAGTCACTTTTGTTTATGATAACAGTGGCTCCTCCTTTGTCTACTTTCAACACTACAACATCAGGGTTGGAGTTCAATGTTTTGAGAGCTAGATATTCATGTTTGTTGATGTTGCTTTTGGGGGGTTTGATTTCCTAAGATTGATGGAACAGTGTTGTCTGATTTGTTCTTTTATGGTGTCAGGAAGGTTTTTAATGCCATATTCAATGTTGCACAGAATGTCTTCAATAGGGATCTTGCGAGGGGTGATAGAGAAATTTAAACCTTCCCTTAATAAGTTGAGGATGTGTTCATTTAGTTGGAGGTTAGATAGATTTATGACCAGATTTTCGTTGTTATTCTTGGGGCTATTATTATTATTGGTGTGTGAGGTCGGTTCAGTATTAATAGGTTGTTCCATGTTATCATCTTGTTGCTATAGTGTGAGAGCGGCTACTTTCAATGGGTGGTGTAATGTTGGATGCATGGGGGATGGGCTGCTAGTTATGAGGGTTGATCTGGGTTGTGAGGGCTTAAGTGACGATGTGGATGAGTAAGCAATTATTTGCATGGGAGATAGCATGGGCTGGAGTGGATGCGCAGGCTGGAGTAGAGATGTATTGAGACATTGTGTCTGCGTGGGTGGTATATTTGTGTGTTGAGTGAATTTTGAGGGGGATGGGTTGAGTGCAATTAATTTTGTGGGAGATAATGAGGGCTGGGATGGGTTGTGTGTTTTTAATTGCATGGGAGATGGCGACACAGTTGGTCGCTGGAGTAGGGATGCAATTGTTTGTTTGATCCATGGTCTGAATGAGTGAGCATTTGGTTGTGTGGGCGATGGCGTAGGCTGGAGTGGATGCGCACGCTGGAGTAGGGACATTGTTGGAGTTGTGTGGGGAGATGCCTTAGACTGGGGTGGATGCATGGGCTAGAGAAAGGGTGTTGTTGGTTGCTGAAGTAGGGACGTAGTAGGCTGGTGGAGCTGTGGTCCAGATGAGTGAAAAGTTGGTTGTATGGGCGATGGCGTGGCTGGAGTGGATGCGTAGGTTGGAGTAGGGACATTGCCAGAGCTACGTGGGGAGATGGCATGGACTGGGGTGGATGCATGGGCTATATCAAGGACGCAATTGGTTGCTAGAGCAGGGATGCAATTGGTTGCTGGAGCCATGGTCTGGATGAGTGAGTAGTTCATTGTGTGGGCGATGGCGTAGGCTGGAGTGGATGCATAGGCTGGAGATAGTGCATATTTAATTGTTGGAGCTGCGTGGGTGGTATACTGTGGGATGTGTGTTGAGTGAATTGTGAGGGGGATGGGTTGGGTGTTGTTAATTGTGTGGGAGATAGCATGGGCATGGGAAATAGCGTGGGTTGGGGTGCAGACAGGTGTCTAGTGTTTTCTGAAGATCGAGTATTGTTGTTGAGAGAAATATTGTGATTGATGAGGGATTTTAATGGGAATATCTGTGAAGCATTAATTTTAGAGTGTGAGATGGAGTCAAATACATTATGGGAGGTCCCTTTTTTTTCTAGGAGTTTGGTGAATTTTTTAGATTGTTTTATGCTTGTTTGTTGTTCTAGCCTAAGAGCTTTTAATGCCAAAGCCAAGTCAATTAATACCCATAACTTTGGTTGGATTAAATTAGCTAAAATTGTGTGAAGATTATAAGTTTTTTGAGATAAAGTGTTGAGTTCATACATGGTTTTCCTAATTTCGCTTCAAATAAGAGCAATGATGGCTTTAATGAATATTTGATTATTATGTTGGCTTCTGAGGGAATGATTGATTTTGGAAAAGGTTGGAATAATTGATGAATTTCTGCATCTCTTCAAGAATGTATGATCAGTCTTCTTTTTCGTTAAGAGCAATCTGTATCGTTCAAATCTGCGAACTTTTTTCATTATCTCCCTTCTGTATTGGGTGAGTATTTTGTCTTTTAGGTTTCTGCGATTTCATAATTGTGTAGATCATCTTTTGGATTCATCGCATTAGGTTTCTTTTGATCGATGTTTCGAACCAGCAACGGTGGTTCATCTTTAGGATGTGAAAGATTAATGAAAAACTAGTTTTTTTATTCAGTTTAAATATATGAGATGCATTGCCAACAGATCTTAGGATTAATTAACTTATTATTGAATTATTATTTTATTAGGGTCATAAATTTTATTCTTATTATTTTATTTTAATTATATTATTATTATAATTTTTTTTACTCTATATTATGTTTATTTTAATTTATATCTTATTATTTTAATTATATTTTATTATTTTAATTGTTTTAATTTATATCTTATTACTTAATTATATTTTGTTTAAATTTATTATTAAATTATTATTTTATTAGAGTTATAGTTGTTTTAATTAATATCCTATTATTTTAATTATGTTTTATTATAGTGTTTTATTATGTTTTGATTTTATTAATTAAAATAGTATATCATATGTATTATTAATAATACATTTTAACAAATAAAATTAATATATGTTATGAATATTTATAGTAATATTACACTAAATTAATATATATTATAGTAATATTCATAATAATATATTTATTAATAAATTAAAATATATTATAAAATGTATATTACACAAATTTCTAGTAGTTATATTAATAATGTTTGAGTTTAACTTTTATTAATAATATTAAAGATTTTTATTGTTTAATTTTAAGTTATTGTTAATATTTAATTTCTTGTTAAATATATTAAGGTCATAATTTATTTTCAATCATAATAGATGAAATTATGTTTATTTTTTCTAGGTTAATTAGGGGAGAATTATAGTTAGGGAGGGGTAACTTTGGATGATAGGGTTGGAATCCAGTTTTTACTTATGGTCCATTCGTCATCTCTATTGAGGTTATTAGGGTGTTTGCTAATTTCTATGGCTTCTCTAAATTTCCTTATGAGGTAGTGACCACTTCTAGCTAAGATGCGAGTATCTTCTATACAAATTTGATGTTTAGTTTTGTTAGAATGTTCTGCCAAAGTTGATGATTTGGATCAATTATGTTTAATGTCAGATGAGTGTTCCTGGATTCTTGTGTTGAAGGATATCCCAGTCTCACCTACATAGGGCTTGCCGCATGAGTAGGGAATTAAGTAGACTCCCTTATGACAGTTTGGATCAATTTTGTCTTTAATGGGATTAAGGCAGCTATGGATGGTGTTTAATGATTTGAAGGCGGTTAGAATCCTATTCTTTTTTAGGATGCGGGAGATTTTATCAGTAGTCCCTAGTATGTAAGGGAGGTTAACTTTACCTATTGTATTATCAAAAAAAAAATTCTTAATTGGTTGAGTGTTTGCTTTGTTTATGGCTTTGATAGCTTGATGTTTGTTGTATACGTTTTTGAGGAAAACTTTAATAAGGTGTTCTCTTTCTTTTTCTAGGTGTTCCTTGTCAGAGATTCTGAAGGCTTTCGTTGCTAATGCGTTGAGGACTCCTAGTTTGTGGGTTGGGTGATGATGGGAGGAGGCATGTAAGTATTGTTTGGTGTGAGTCTTTTTTCTATATACTTGGTGAGATATAGAGCCATCATCATTCCTAATGATGAGGATATCAAGAAAGGGGAGGCTTTTGTTGACCTCGACTTCCATAGTGAATTGTATGGAAGGAGATAAACTATTTAGGTGTTATTTGAAGGTTTCTAGGGTTTCTCTTCCATGAGGCCATATTATGAATGTGTCATCCACATATCTTATCCACAATTTAGGTTTCAGGGGTGAGGTCTTGAGGGCTTTGTTTTCAAATTCTTCCATGAATAAATTGGCAATAATAGGAGACAAAGGTGACCCCATGGCAACTCCGCATGTTTGTTCATAAACATCTTCCATGAAGCTGAAAAAGGTGGATCTTAGGCAAATTTCTATGAGCCTTACTGCATTAGGATCTGTTAGTTTGCAGATGACTTCCATGGCATCATTGATGGGGATTTTGGTATATAGTGATGTGACATCAAAACTAACCAAAATTTCATTTTGATAAAGTTTGATGTTCTTAATTTCCTCAATGAATTGGGTTGAGCCTTTGACAAAAGAGTCTTTGTTTCCCTACATGTTAGACCCTGCAACAAGCATGTCATCTACATACAATAGAAATATAATGTAGCTTCCATCATTTTTTTCTTAATAAAAACAAAGTGATCATAATGATATCTAGTATAACCTTGTTTAAACGTAAGCCTATCAAATTGTTTATCCCATTGCCTTAGAGCCTGTTTCAAGCCATACAAGCTCTTCTTCAACCTACATACTAATTTCTCCTTCCCTTTGACTGCATACCCTTATGGTTACTGCATGTCTATTTCTTCCTCCAAACCCCCATGGATAAAGGTTGTATTTACATCTAACTTCTCAAGATGAAAATATTCTATTGCCACTATACTTTAAATAGTTCTAGTTGAAGTCATTTTAACAACAGGAGAAAAAAATTCATAAAGTTTATACCTTTCCTTTGTGCAAACCCATTCACCGCAAATCTAACCCTATACATGTTTACCGCCATCTTCTTCTGTCAACCTATAAACCCATTTATTTTTCAATTTTGTTTTACCTATGGGAAACTTGACTGAGTCCCAAGTCTGGTTATGCATCAAGGAGTCCATCTCTACTCCCATGACTTTCTCCCAATTCTTCTTGGTTTCCACCTACATTACTTCTTCATATCTTTCTGGTTCACCATAATCAGTCAACAATACATAATATAATGAAGGAGAGTGTCATTCGTGGGGTCTACTTATCCTGGTAGATCTTCTAACAACACTTTCAGGTGTTTGAGGTGCATGTTGTTGTTGTGGTTGTGGTTGTTGCTGTGGTTGTTGATCATTATAATTTTCAGACACCTGTACTTTTTTTGTGATGTCATCAAGCATTATGTATTATTTGTTATCCTTTTCACATTTCTATCCCTACATTTGATCCTTATACAAGGCCTTTTCATTGAATATGACATCTCAACTCCTAATGATTTTGTGATTTTCATAATCATGTAAGCGATAACCAAAATCACTAACACCATATTCAATAAAGGTACAAAGGCTTCACAACCAAAAGTCTTTAAAAATGAGAAGTTTTCCTTTTTACATGTCCATGCCTCCTCTAGAATACCACAATCCAAGGAACTTGAAGGCCCTTTGTTTATTAAATAAATAGCAATATCTACAACATCTACCCAAAATTGTAAGGGAAATCATGCATGCAAATTCATGCACTTTGCACGCTCCATGACTGTCATATTCATCCTTTTTGACACACCATTTTCCTATGGTGTTCCTGGAATTGTATTCTCTCTACGAATCCCATGATCTGAACAGTAGTTATCAAACCCTTTGCTGCAGTATTCACCTCCATTTTTTTATCTGAGATACTTCAACTTATTTCATGTCTCATTCTCAACCAAAGCATTCCATTTCTTAAAAGTATCAAATACATTAGATTTATTCTTAACACAATAAATCTGGCTTTTTCTAGTGGCATCAACAATAAAAGTAACATAATAGTGAGCCACCAAGAGATGATACCTGATAAGGTCCCCATACAGTTGTATGTAGAAGCTCTAATTTCTTTCTCTTCTTTTTCTCTTACAATGTGATAAATATCTCTCTTTTGTTTTCTGTGAACACAACTCTCAAAGAAATCCAAATCAACATGCTTCAAACTTGGCAAAAAAATTCTTGAGTAAAGAATCTACATCCCTTTCTCACTCATGTGTTTGAGCCTGTGATGCCACAATGCCGTATCTTCTCCTGTGGAGGTCAAAGCATTAATAGAATAAGAAATATTATTGCATAAATAGAATGTTCCAAATTTTTCTCCTTTTTCTATTACCAGGGCTCCTTTAGTGACCTTCCAGGCTTTTTCTGTGAATGTAGTTATACAACCTTCACCACCTAACTACCCTATTGAAATTATATTTTTATTTAGATCTAGAACATACCTTACCTTCTTCAATATCCATTGGTTTTGTCTTTGTTTCTTTATAAAAACCTTACCCATTCCAATGAATTTATAGGGTTTATCATCACCCAAATGAACATGTCCAAAATCTCCTTCAACATAGTCCTAAAAATGTTTCATGTCAAGTGTAGCATGGAATGAAGCCATTAAATCAACCACCCAGGCATCAATAATATTTTCTAATGTAAGAATCAAAGCATATTGCAACACATTACCTATCGCATTCACTTCATGATTGTTCTCTTGTTGTCCATCTCATTCTTTTCCTTTCCAAGATTTTTAGTCTTTCTTCAAGTGTCATTTCTTCCCACATTTCCATCACACTATCCCTAAATGGATTTGGATATACCTTTTCTTGACTTATTGTGATTTCCTAGGCTCCTTCCTCTTTCCATTTTTCTTCCACTAGTCTCTACAGTAAAAGCATTACCCGATGTCTCACCAGATATTTTCCATTGCATTTCCTCATTAAGGATGGCACCAACAACATCATTAAACTTTAAAGTACTAGATCCATAGATAGAGTTACTAATACCTATAACTAATCCATTCCAACTTTCTGTAAATGAGCATAAAAAAAATAGAGCCCTAAGTTCATCATCAAAATTTACCCCTACAAAACTTAACTCACTAGTAATCGTGTTAAATTCATTTAAATTATCAGTAAGAGATCCATGTTTTGACATCTATATATTAAATAGACGCTTCATAAGAAATACTTATTTAAGACCAATGGATTTTGATATATTTTGTCCATTTCCATCATTAAACCTTCTGTTGTTGTTTCCTTTGAAATAATAAATGTCAACGATGCTTCTAGACACAGTTGTATTGTTCTTAGTGCCTTTTTGTCAAGAATCTCCCATTCTGTGTTCGACATACTCGTCGACTTCTTTTATTTTCCGGTCAATGGTAGGTACATATCTTTCTTATACAAATAATCTTCCATTTGCATCTTCCATAGCTAGTAGTTTTGGCAGTTAAATTACTCAACCCTAAACTTACCATCTTCCGCCATTGCTCCCACTTGAACCAGGAACCCTTCTATCTTGGGAGTTTATCATCCAAATATACCTTCGGCTCTAATATCAATTGTCAGAATTAATTAACAGAGCAATGAAATTATAAAGAAAATATTGTGGAAACACAAATATAGAAATGCATAAAACAAGAGAGACACAGATATACATGGTTCACCCAATTTTAGATACGTCCACGGAGAAACGGCCAGTCCTTCCTTTTATATTATCCAACAAAATGAAGAGATATAGCCTATAGCATATCCAATTTAATTTTCTCTTCACTCTCACACAGTCTCCTCTCTTTCTTCCTCGCTCATAATAATAATCCACAATCACAATACAATTCCCTCATATAAATTGAGGGTTGCATTCTAGGGCTAAAAACCTTAAATTAACATAACTTCTGTTAGTGTCAGTCTTGAGCCCTCCATCAGTGATCAATAGCTCTTTGCATATGCATAGTTAGGTGTCTCATCAGTGTCAATTTTGCATCCCACTAGGCATGCCATAACACTGAATGGAGGAGCAGGTCTTTGTTCCCTTCTTGGCTTTGCTGGATGAGGTCATACTACAATGCAATTGAGTCATACTTGTTGCTATTTTTGTCTTGAGGTCCCAGGTCTTAGGTCTAGGGTTTTGAGTCAAAATCATGTCAAGGTCATGAGTCAAGGTTAGTGAGTGCCCAGCAAGCCAGAGGGAGGTATGTACATATGTTTCATTGTTATTTTTATCAGCTACAGATCATTTTATGCCTTGGATTTAAAAACCCTGTTTTTAAGTCCAAGATCATGTCAAATTTGTAAAAATAAAGAAATTCTCAGAAGTTTGCAAAAGTGCCGGAAACAACCCTGGTTCCTTCTCCACAATCCATCAAATGGTCAACCTGCAAGAAGAATGGAGTCAAACGCATCAAAAGAGCTCATTTCAGGACAAAAAGTCTCTAAAACAGTGTTAAAAAGAAAAGCAAATTGAAAACATTAGAAAGTGGGTTCTAAAGTTAATTTTTTTTAAAATGACCCTATAAAAGCTAATTTCCCTCTTTAGTCACTCTTATTGTGCAATTGAAAGTGAAAATTTCGTGCTAGAGGAAAAGAAGGTGATTTCGTGGCAATTTTCTGCAAATCCAGCGCTTGGGAAGGTGCGCGACCATTCTTCAGGTGTGCGCAACCTCCTGGGTGGTGCGCGGCTTTGTGGTGAGTTTTTTGCTGTGTAAAACTCCACGGGCGCGACTGTTACAGTGGTGCGCAGTCATTCTTGGGTGGTGCGCGACCATAATCACAGCAAGCCCATAAATTTATCAAAACTTCAAAATTTCTCCCAAATTGCTTGCGGTTTCTTCGAGGTAGGCCTCCCAAACATTTTTAATGATAATGCCATGGATGGATAGCATGTTTATGGTCGTTTTTACCATGAGAAATTATGAAGAAATAGGTTAAATGGTTGATGTCTTTGCAAGCTTATGTTAGGTTGTATTGTTTGTTTTTCAAGGTAATTTTTCCTTTATTCCCTTCCATTAGTTTCCCATTATAAATTCACATGTGTTAGAGTGTCATTTTCATTAATCTTATTTGCAAATTAATGCTAGACCCCACCCCAAATTCCATGAAACCCTAACCCCTCCTAAACCCTATTTTAAACCCTAGTTTTCTACCATGCATCATGCTCAAACCCTACACTATTACACACAGCAAATTATATATGTAAATTGCACAGCAAAAGAATGAAAACAAATATAGTAAAAAGAAAAGAAAGTGATGACAAGGCATGCAAACAAGAATTGTAAAAAAGAGTAAAAAATATAACTTGCATAGCCTTATAAAAAACAAAAGAAAAATTTCATCTTGCTGAAAATATCAAAGGTTAGAAGCTGTGTAAAATCATGACAAAGTTTATCAAATGTACCAGCTACTAGCTATCAAAAAGGAGCAGTTTTGTTGTGCTAGGGTTTGTCAATTAACATGGTATCAGCTCCCTTTCCCTAGACTCTGTTTTCCTACCTCTTCCCTTCATGAAAAACCTAATTCAATTGCCTATCCCATCTTCAAACTCCCTATGCAATTGAATCTCCTTCCCTATTGTTAAAACATGCAATGAAACCCTAATTCACTCATGACAAATGCAATTATGAAGCTGCCAGCACTATTGAAAGACTGCTGTTGTGAAAATTGGTTGGCATACTTTGTTCATAGGTTTCATTACTCTCTCACCCTAATTCCCTATATCCCCTCATTCCCCTAATTCCCTTGATACAATCCCTCTCCCTTCCATTGCAAAATAATCACAGCAACCCTTCCCTTCCCCTTAAAATCAAATACCCAAAACCCCTGTTTTCCATTAGCATCAAATGGTCATTTTTACATGTGAAAAAACAGAGTATGCTTATGAAAGGCATTAAAAAGCAAAATGAAATGAGCTGCCTGTTATTTGTACATAAGTGATGCTGCCCTATCCCCCTATGCCCATGACATCCTCCCCTCCATCATGAAGATTTTCATTGGCCTTTCCCTTGATGCTTAAAAAACACAGTTTCCCTAAATAAAGTATTGATTTGAAAATGTTGAAAGATGGAATGACATGTTTAGCATTATGTGATGTTTTCCTTCAGAATTCCCTGCTTATATATATATTGTTCCCTTTCCTATATGTAAATTTCCTCCCCTAACATATCCCTCATGATGTTTCCCCTTGAAAACAGCATACTTCACAGCATTTTGCAGGCAGGGCAGCGGTCATTTTGACTTGTTTATTTCACCTTCCTCAATAACACCATGTCAACTACTGAGACTAATGAGCAAGGTGATGACCGATCATCATCTACTGAGATTGAGACACAGCGGAGGCCTCGTAGGGGAGGCTTGCCCATCATTGACTGAGTTGCAGGCTTGCCCATTTGCAGTATCTTGTTTCCAGCACATGGCTTGTTATCAGTTTTGTGAGAGGCTGTCACACATTCAGCATCACAGAGAGTTGGCCCGGTTGTTTGTCCTACATCTCCATGACAGGAAGGTCACCCTTGCAGGGGTGGATTTTGTATTTTCTCCAGAGGCTATCACAGATGCTACTGGGATACCCAATGTGGGTGAGGTGTGGCCGAAGCGCAAGTGGCTGGACCGAGTATACTACAAGCCATATGTCAGGTCTACCTATATGCATAACTTGTCAAGGAACTTTCCCATCAAGTTCCTCCGAGCAGAGTATATAGATATCATGAGACTCATTATGCACTACCTCACATGCGAGGGGAGATTCTCACGAGTATCTTCTTTTCATATCCGCATATTGATGCACTTCACCAGAGTGAGAATCATGAACATCTCAGCATACTTATTTCACGACACTCAGAGGATGGTCGCTATCTTTTAGAGAAAGACCCCAGCACAGCAGCTTCGGAGCCTATGCCATCATGGTCTTATTTAGCTAGTAGTTTCCCATCAGCTGAGCCAGCAGGGCATTCCTTGGGCAGATTTCATCTCCCGACATTTTTTCACACAGCCACATCTAGGGCCGGAGGCAGTTCACAAGGAGGGAGGGCCATCACATCAGCCTGAGACCAGCATTCCTAGACACATGGCTTCTTCTCCTCGGGTCACATATCAGAGAGGTCATAGGACCTTATTTGCAGCAGCTCGACGAGTACTTTCTCCACAGCAGGTGGAAGGGGTCTCCTCATCATCTTCAGAGTGGCGAGTGTTATCTCCACACCAGGTGGAAGGGGCCTCGTTTCCTTCATCGACACAGGTAGCAGAGAGGGGCAAACAGCCCATGGTTGAGGAGAGAGTGTCCGGTGCTCCAGTTATTGATCTTGACGCCGCTCTCCCCTTTCAAATTTTTATGAGATTATCAGGCAGAAAGAGGAGGAGAACCTCGTGTTGCAGCAGAAGCTCCAAATGGCCCAATGGACCAACACTTATCTAGAACAGCGCACCAAACAATTAGAAGAAGAAAAAGAACTTGATGAGCTATGGAGGATCCGCAGTGATTGAACTTTGAACCGTAGGAGGCCCGGTGACCCATTGCCTGCTGATCGGGAGTCTATGCTTATCAGGGTGAATGCACATTTGGAGAGATTGTTGGAGAAGGAAAATCGTGACAAAGAGCTGTTACGCAACATGAAAACACAGTATTGGGCAAGATTGCATGTTTGCAAGGCTAGAATGAAAATTCTCCAACGAAAGCTGTCAGAGGCCCGGAAGAAGACGAAAAGGAAAAATCCACTCTCCATCTTGGCTGAAGCATCCTTCACTCATCATGGTACTGATCAGCCTTGATCTAGCATCAAAATCTGAAAAATTTGAGAATTTTGGAGCATTTTGCAAATTTTTGGTAAAATTACAGGTTTTTTCCGTGGTTTGGTCTCATTCCAAGCGCGACTATTTTGGAGGACTGCTCAGAATTTTGAAAACTTGGCATTTTTGGAAAGGGCATGCAAAGAGAAAAATTACCAATAATTGGGAGAAGCCTGATTTTGAGATTTGAGCCTCCAAAAGCTCAAAATACATCAAAAAAATGACTTTCTGCCCACTTTTTGAGCTGCAGAAAGTGACCTTGGGAGAAATGGTTTTTGAGGGGGCAAAACAACTCCAAATGCCGAAATTCCACTTGGGATGGAAAGTAGACAGACCAAGCTTTCCAATGAGCCATCTTGCACCTGATTTGGACCAATGGAACCCACTCACAAGTTGCAGCCAAGGGGCGCGACCAAAACTACAGGGGGCGCGACCAAACGTGCCAGCTTTGCCAGAATTGACCCTTTTTGTCAAAAAACACTGTTTTGACTATGGTTGACCATTTTTACTTGTAAATGATGCATAAATGTAATCTTTTCATGGCACTTTGATAGATTTTATCTCTCTTTACCCTTCTATAAGCTTCCTTGATGTAAAAAGTGAATAATTAATGCATGAATCAGTTAGCTAAGTAATAGAGGCAAGTTGTTGGACTTCCTATTATCTAGTGCTTGATTTAGAATTAGTTCAAACTGCTCCTAGGAAGCTGAGCTCGACCCCTAGAGGTGGGGAAAGGAGTTAGATGGTCTATATTATGCTCTCTCTTTCTCATTTTCATGGTTGGACTCTTGTGGGAGAAAGCTTTATTGTATATTGTACATCTATCTCTGCAATTTAAGAAAAGGAAGGCCAGGGTTTTGCAGACATCATTGTGGATTCTTGTGGATTGTTGTGTTGATGGTGTGTTCTCTACATGTTCTTGTAAGTCTATTTATGTATTCCACATCTCTCTTTTGCTTCTATTTGGACAGATGAAGTGGTAAAGTTTGAATTCATGCTTTGACATGCTCAGCTTTTTAGTTTGTTCAAAATTTATGTTTTCTACTGTCTAGAGAGGATTCAAATGGTTGTTTTCCCTTTTTAGTTTCTTCTCTATCATCCCTGATCATTCATCTCAGATTAAGGCATCAGCGCTCACTCCTACCTTGCCCCAAAGATCCCCCTGCAAAAACTGTGCTCAATCCCCGCACCCTGAATTGCACTCCCTCCAATTGCCGCCAAAAACCCAAAAATCTTTAAATCAACCCCCTTATCAATTTACTAGCCTAATATCTTTGATCCTAATTGGTCAGCTTATCATATTGAAAGATCTACCGAATCTGACCGAGAGAGCCTTCTCATACCTCGTAGGGCTAGCTACGAGGTGAAATGGTTTGATGTAGCCTTGAGAGTTTGTCTATCTCAGCCTAGGTGAATTCCAAGCGCTAACATATTGGCGACCATACTGGGGAAAAACAAATTTGTAATTTGCTCATTGTGGTGTGATTTCTTAAGTCTTAGACGGAGTCTGAAGATACGCCAGGTAGCCTTCGAACACGCTCTTGTTTTACATCAGCGTTAGTAGATAAACGCTGCTTCAATCGATCTCCGTGAGCTTGTGAAAGTAGCGCTTCATTGGCACTTTTACCCTAGTACATGTATCAAGTTCAGATCTGATTGTTGATAGTGGACAACGATCAGACACTGACAAGGCTGAAATCATTCACTGGCGACTCCTTTCACTGAAAAATTCAGCGATCAGTGCTTCATGGTGACTTCACTGCAGAGAGATCAGTAGCTTTGAGCTTTTCAAGATGGATCAGATTGCAAGAAGATATGCTCCTTTGAGCCGAGAGCACATCCCTGGTTTTCCAAATAAAATTCCAAAGGTAGATTGGTCAAGGAATTTGCCTATATTTAATGATGATGGTAAGAAGGATGCTGCTTTACATCTAGTTAGATTTCATATGCATATTCGCAAGTTGAAGGTGGATTTTCCTGAATATTGCTTGATGAAAATATTCTTGGCTACTCTGGAAGGTAAAGCCCAATCATGGTATGAAAGTTTGCCGCCTGCTTGTATTCACTGTTTAAGGGATTTTCATGCTATGTTTATTGAAAGATACAATGACTCTTATCCATCATTAAACTTAGTTCATGACTGCTGCAAGCATGCTTATAGTTTTATTGAAAGCCTTGAGAAATATTATGAAGATGATAATTTTATGGATTATGAGATCATGGAGGTTCTGTATGAGAATCCATTTCAACAGTACACAGAAATCTTAGAGGATACTTGTCAAGATCAGCAGGTTGAAGATGGCCATATGGCTGAAAATGATGAAAGAGAAGAGCTTGTTTCAGATCTGCCCACAGAAGACAGCAGCATGCAACCCATCAAAGAAAGCTTTGTTGTTGAGATCATAGGCAAAGTTTTGGATTCAGATGTTTATGAACAGCAAGGTGAGATCTTTGTGCAAGTAAGTGATGAATCTCCTTTCAATAATTCAGTAATAAATGATAGTTTGAGTGCCCTATCATATGAAGATAATTACTGTTTAAGCAGAAGGAAACAAAAGGCATTGTCTCCTTTGTCTGAAGAGGAGATAGATCAGCTCTTGAAAGGTCTTGTTACAGCCCAAGCTACAACAAATTTGCAATGCACACATAGTGAGGAAAGTGTTGGGGAAACTTCTTCCTCTGTTGAAGAAGATGATTGTCTTGTAGATCAGCAAACAGATAATGTTTTCCTTCACAAAGATGATGATCCGGCTATCATATCATATGAAGATCACCTACCATATTGTCAGACTACCTAAGATCATAGCATACAAGATTACCTTTCAGATTCTTCGTATGTTTCATGTGCCGAAATGCTTTTCCAAGAAGAGATCTGCTCATCTACTTGTTCAGAATTTTTTGAAGCCCATGATCATACTTTTACCGAAGCACATGACGAAGGTAGATCAGAATTTGAAGAAAATGAAACCTTTTCCTTTCAGCAGGAGGTGGCAGTGGCAAATCTTCATGTTTTTCAAGATCCTCTAGCAAGTTTGTTGCAGCCAGCAGTGATAGTGTTTATTGCAGTGTTCAGTGATGAAGGAGATCATGGTCAGCTATGTTTTTGGATGCCCAGTGATAGGTTTGTATTGTTGACCAGGAGATCTAATCATGAAAATCAATCAAGAAGTCATCTGCTTGATTGGTTGCATTGGCATTTTGATATAGTTTGATGTATATTGTCTTGTAAGAAACACAGGTGGTTGTCATCATGATTTCAAATCTTGATGGACTGCTGCCCTTCATAAGCTTTGGAAGTCTTGTTTTAAGTCAAGTCATGAGTCATTTTTGTTTGGTCTGTTGAGTGAGTTTTTAAAGTTATTTCAGTTTGCCATCGAGTCGGTTTGAGTCAAGCTTCAGTTAAGTTTCAGTCAGTTTTCAGTCAAGTTTTCATTCAATAAATGAATCAAAGTCTTGTGTCGTTTGCCGAAATAATGACTCCATTGCCCAATGGATAAGGCACTGGTCTGCTCTCCCAGAGGTCTAAGGTTCTTGGCACCTCCAAGGAGCTGCCATCCCCATTGGAGCCAATGTTAGTGTCGGTCTTGAGCCCTCCATC
>APFE030989808.1:0-13945 GCA_000404065.3 Pinus taeda
CAACAACGCCTTTTTTAAGGATCGTCACCATATGCAACATTGGCTACAGACCTCGAAGGTCCATCATAGGCATGACCCTCACCAATGACCTTTTTTTGTTGTAGTGAGGTCCTGGGGTCAAACCCGCGGGCCTCCCGGGATCGACTAGACAAACAAATGAATTCATTTAAGCCATCTATAAATATTTTATCAACACATATATTCGATATAGCATATATACATATGGTTGGAACAAAAATAATACAACAGTTGGTAGTGAAATTACATTGCAACCCGTGGCATAAGTTGTTGACATTTGTGGCATGTGACCGATTCGACAATTACCTACTCCCCGGTGGTTACATAAAATGATGTTTAAATATAACATATCTATGGCAGTGATACAACCTATGGCATGTCATTTGGTTTGTCATTGGACCACAACATTATATGTTAACACTGTGGCATGTGATTGGAACATCAGTCCAGTGGTTGTGATATATGTTAACTACACCTGCCAAGTTTGGTGGAGGCTCGTTTTTGTTTGGGGTGCCAATATACAGCCATTGGGTTTGGTGGATTTGCCAGATATGGTGGCCTCTACCAACCCTTTCCCCTTATACAAATTTCGATAAGATTTAAATATAATATGCACCATATATATATCAAATGCAATGTTGTGGTGCATTGATAATATTTTGTAGTGTTGAAATAGAAGTCATGGGTTTGACACCAATTCATGAGTTGTGCACTGAATTTAACCTATGCATTGAATGCCACATGTCCTACTGAGAGACTTCCATTTGGCCTGTAAAGGCCCTCTTTTTTCTCGTTGGAGAAAAACTTCATAACACATTTTCTCCCTCATATGGAGGTCATTTTGGAAACTGAATATATTGTCAAAATCAGCGCGACAAGCTCTTTGATTTGGCACTAGTTTCATGAGAATGTGAGACTTTTGAACTTTTAGCATTATGAGGATCCTCCTATATCAATAATAGGTCAAAATTAACCTCCACCCATCATTATCCCTTTCTAGTAGTTTGAGTTAATTTAATTTCCCCTCTTTAATGCATCCAATACTACAACACCTAAACTCTTGAAGATTAATATTTTCATATACTGAAAAGGCTTGGTTGATCCAATCCCTCTACTCTAGTACTTCTCACATGGATATGTTGTGAAGATATTGTATTTAAACTTAAGATAATTTGTGATCCCATATTTAGTACCAGGAATTAAAGATTCCCATCCATTCTCTCCTATATTTTAAATAAACATGATAAGGAGACATAAAAAATTGACTTAGTAGTGACAAGTCTTCTGAATAGTCCACAACATCATAAGATGATCCATAGAAATATCACTAAAAGTTAACCCATATTAAATAGTCGTCAATTTAATAATTCATTACATAGTTTAATATATGTTATTTTCTAAATAAATCATGGTTTATATAATTTTGTTAACAATAACAAATAAAATTATATCTTATACAATAGAATATGCTTGTGTGTTTTTTCGTTAGCAAAAACAAAGGTGATCATATTTCTATTAGATTTGAAAAAAAACACATAGGAGATACTTATAGCATTCACAAGGAATTGATGTCATTATATTCTCGTTACAAATTACTATCTCAATATTTAAAATTCTAACAAAAAAATTAAGAAGGCCATAGCCCTTTATAAAATTGATTGTAAAAATATAATATTTTAAATATTTATAT
Organism: Pinus taeda; assembly: GCA_000404065.3. Lineage (NCBI taxonomy): Eukaryota > Viridiplantae > Streptophyta > Pinopsida > Pinales > Pinaceae > Pinus > Pinus taeda. The sequence goes on from APFE030989808.1 coordinate 1,709, forward strand.
TTAAACTATATCACGATAAAATTTTAATTATTTCGAATAAGAAACTAATTTACTCTATTCTCACCAGGAATAGAGTACTCTTGCAAAGGTCTATGTAGATATGACATTTTATTCACTCAATATTGATTATTACAAGAAATATTTGGAGTTCTACTATTCTCCTAGCCATAGATCATGTTGTGCTAGATATTTCGATAACAAGTCACACATGAGCCATCAATCCATTACTATGTTGTCTCTTATTAGCCCTTTCCTAAATTACACAAGAAAAAGTGATGTCATCTTCTCTTTCTTCTCCTTCCTTATATAGAATACATCGATGATAAGGAACCCAATCCCTATGATCCACCTATCGTTATATAATTTTTCCTTTGTCTTAACATTTTCCTATCACATAAACCTACAATATTGTTAATGTTTTCTCTCTTATAACATAATTCATCACCATTGTCGTCATTGTCGTCATCATCATCATAATCATCATAATTTTTTATTTCCTTTGTATTCTACTTTCAAATTTGTTTATATATTAATTTATTATTATTATATTGGTTAATATTATGTGGGATCTGAAGCTCCCTCTCAAGGGAGCACCACATCACTTTCTGCTCAGCAAACTTTACATTCCTTCGTACAGCTTTCATTTTGAGGGATGGCAAGTACACAGGGTAGTTGTGGGGAGTTTTGGTGTAACCCACAAATACCCTCAATAATGTGGTCAACTAAAGCTTATTCCTTGAATCTTTGGATACATGGTAGTAAACAAAGGATCCAAAAATCTTGAAGTGCGACACATCAAGATTTCTCCCCAGGAAAGTCTCCTCTAGTGTAATCATGCCAAGAAGCCAATGAGGACTCTAGTTATTCAAATAGACTGATGTGCCGCATGCCTTAGTCCAAAAATGCAAAGATAGGCCTTGGTCATGGAACATCACCCTCACTGTTCTCATAATGCTATGGTTCTTTCTCTCTAATAACCCATCTATTGTTGGTTGTGGGGCGTGCTATAAAATCTCATCGAATGCCTTCTTTCACACTATTTTTTTAAATTCATTCAACACATATTCACCTGCGTTATTTCTCCTCAGAGCCTTCACCTTATTTTTGGTTTATTTCTCAACCAATGCCTTGAATTCTATGAACTTGGAGAATGTCTCATCTTTCTTTTGCATGAAAAGGATCCAACACTTCCATGATAATTCATCAATAAAAATGAAAAAATATTTGTGTCTCACAGTGGAGATTACCGAGAAAGGTCCATAGACATCAGAGTGAATCCTTTCTAGGACTACATGTGCTTTGTTGTCTTGATTATGGAATATGGATTTTGTGTACTTCCCCAATGTACATCCTTTACATACTTCTCGTTTTTCAAGTTCTCCTTTAGGGAAGCTAGTGGTTATTTGTTGTATAATATTCAAGGTGCCATGATGCAAATGGCCAAGTATTTTGTGCCAAAGTTCACTGACATCATGACCATGCATTTTCTCCACCTTAGTTCTTAATGCAACACAGTATTCCACATTTGTATTATATAGGTTTTTCATACTAACCCCGATCTGTTTCACCTATCCCATGGGGATGTGTCTCATGAATAATTTTCCTTTTCTTAAGATCACATCATAACCATGGTCTTCCAAAACTTCAACAAAGATGAGATTTTTCTTTAGGCCTAGAACAAACATGACATCCTTGAACTTGAGAGGGGATCCCAACTCACTCTGAAATGTGACTGTACCAATATTGGTCACGCTATACCTTTCGTCATCCCCTAGCTTGATGTGCATATATAGATCTTTCTCCTGCAAGTCATTGAGAAAATCGCTACGACCTATCATGTGGAATGATGCACGTGAATCCAGGTAGCACACACTCCCCATCACTTTGCTAGACATGCATGCAATAAGGGTAAAGTCTAGCTCGAATTGTGAATCGAAGGCTTCACCTACTTATCGTCCTAAGTTCTTCTTTCTTCCCTTTTTGCATCGACACTTCGTGGCATAGTGCTCATATTTATGACAATAGAAGCATTTAATTTTTGACAAATTTTTATTGTTTCCCGCTTAGATGGATGCTGGTTTGGTTTGAGATTTCTTCACTTTTCCATTTTTTCCTTTTCCAAATAATGCAATTTTTTCTTCATCCTTACCCTTGGATGAAGTCCCATATTTGGTATTATGCCTTATTTCCTCCTGTACCAAATTATACCATAAGCGTTCTCAATTCAGTAGTTTCTCCCTTTCGTTCACTCAATATTGATAGCTACACAAGCTCTTGGCAAGGCCTAGAAGGGATAGGATTACCAATTTATCCTTTTAAATAGTAACATCAATTCCTGTAATGTCATCATGAATTGTTGTAAACTTGCTCAGATATAGTGGGATAGTGTCATTCTTCTACATCTTGATATTTCAATCTTTATCCTTGAGTGCCAATTTCCTATGGTCACTACTATTCTAGAATAGATATTTCATTTCCTAACCACATTGCATAAGGATTTTATTTCCCATGGATATTGGTGACAATGTGGTCTCGTACTCCCTCCAATATTATTATCCTCCCTTGGCTACATCTTTCTTCCACTAAGAAATGTTATGGGAATCATATTCCACTAGTTTTGTAACATCTCTGTTGATGTATTCTAGCAATCCATTGTCATTGAATACCTCCTCCATGTGATCCTTCCATGAGATGAAATTAGAGCTACCTTCCAAGTTATACTCTAGCCTCAACTTGTTAAAGGTCATCTTCACAACTTTGAAGAGATCCTGCTACACTAAATTGCAAATTCAAACCTCCTCAAAAAAAAAATGAAAATTCCTACTCTATTGTGAATCATGCTCTGATACCATGTAGAAATTATGGTGTATATTTGCAACTGCTCATGATTTTTTTTCAAAATCACAACAAAAAGCTACTCTATTGCTCTGTGAAAGTTAATTCACAATTTAGAACAAAAATTTCAGACATGCAATAAGAAATAACACATGCACAAAATATTTTCCCTGGGGAAGTAATCTACTGATCACCCGAATGCCTGCTTGCATTAATATGTTGAATAAAGATGTATTACAATTTTTTTTCTCAACTAAGTGCAACATGTAAGTGAATAACCTATCTCTTTGCTTGTTGAGAAGCTCTGACTGAGACTTAGTCAATTTATGCCTTTGGTTGAGCCCCTATTTCCTTATGCAATTCATTGAGAAATTGAGCCCCTATTATTTAGGATTTTTTCCAAAATGGATTTCGGAATTCCTAAGGTTGATCATCTGACGACATGCAACACATGTACACTCAATACTAGTCTAAAACTAATGTTACACTACCTTGGAATCTCCACCACAACTGGGGAGCTCAAATTATTTGCATGCACTAGCTATTTTGGGCTGATTGATCAACTAACTAGATGATAACTGAGTTTGACTGAAGTCCCACTTCACAACTTAACTTCCACTAGTTCCTCCAACAACTAGAACTATTTTAACTGAAAACAACTTGAGATAACTAACTTTGATTGCTACAAATTAGAAATCACACATGCTTAACTGAACTATAACTCCTCCAACTCGAATTTATTGAGTAAACTTGGTGACACAAGCCATGTCATACAAGTTAATTGTAAACAAGTTGTCTGTTGATGTGGAAATTCAAATTTCTAAATTTAATCAAGGAAAAATAAAATTGAGTATTTCTTGTTGCATTTCCAATAATCTTTTAGGTGAATCTAATCCATGTTTCCGATGACAGGCAAGAGTTCTAGCACAACAATGCGATGGTAACAACAACCAGTGGATAGAAGTAGTGTTCAAAATAAACGAAATAGTAAAAAATGCATATTAAAACATAATCGATGGAGACCTTGAATAGTACTCCAACTAGGTTACCACCTATCCACATTCAACAAAAGGGCCTCCATCACTCCTCTCAGGAAGCACACCTTTGTTTCCGGCCTCCATCACCCTAAATTCCATTAGTTGTTGTCAGCCTCCATCATTATGCTTCCTAAAGAACCTCTCAAAAACATAAACGTAGACTCCTAATCATTTACCTTTACCTTTTTTACTAGCGCCTAATATTGAAAATTTTAAGACAAATTAAATTTTGGGACAAAATATTTCTTTTGTCTTAAAAAATTGTCTTAAAATCCCCCTTCGTGTAGTAGTGCTGAGTACAACGACAAACAAGTTGTCTCTAATTGTATCAATAGAGATTGAATGGATGAAAGAGGAATTGATGTCTAGAAAATATTGCCAAGAAAAGTTATCACATTCTTCAGAGTTGGCTGCCCCCACAACACAAAGATACCAACAAATTGTTGCCTTTACATAAGATAACATGAATGGTAAGTGAAATAGCACCCTAGGTATAGGTGCGGGACAGTAGTAGCCTGCATGCTGATGGACTTAGGGCACACTGTCAAAGTCAATTTTGCAGTTGTTAGATAATATTGTCTTAAATTCATATGTTTTTCTCTTAATTGTTAATTGTCTTAAATGGGTTTTGCCTTAAGTGATGATTGTCTTAAATATAAAATTTTGTTTTAAAATATTTTTGTCTCCGATTGTTTTTTTCTTAAAATAATTTTGTCATAAACTATTTTTGTCTTAAATATAATGTTTTGTCTTAAAATATTTTTGTCTCAAATTGTTTGTCTTAAATATAAAGTTTTGTCTTAAAATAATTTTGTCTCAAATTGTTTTTGTCTTAAAATAATTTTGTCTCAAATTGTTTTCATCTTCAATATAAACTTTTGCCTTAAAATATTTTTGTCTCAAATTGTTTGTCTTAAATTTAAAGTTTTGTCTTAAAATAATTTTGTCTCAAACTATTTTTGTCTTAAAATATTTTTGTCTCGAACTATTTTTGTCTTAAATTTTATATTTAATACAATTCAATTGATATTAGATTTTAATGTAAAATAACTAAAATAAAAACTGAGTTCTTAAGACAAAATATTTCATTTCTCTTTAAAAAATGTCTTAAAAGTGTCCTTGGTGTAGTAGTGTTTGATCTAGACATTTTCCACATAAGGCTCGATTTGTGTGACCTGAATCAGCCCATGATGGAGATTTGATTGTGCTATAGTGAGCATGGAGTTTAACCTATGTGGAGAGCTTACTGTGGTGTGGTAGTTTTTCAAACAGTGGTCTAAAATAATATATGTGCAAAGATGGAGGAGGTTGATTTTTTTTTGTTAATGTGAAAGTTTTTTTTTTTTTTTTATGTATGGGATACAATTATTGAGCCTTATTGAGCCTAGCTAACTTAGTGTAGGTAAAGTTATTTTGTTAAAATTCACAACTCTAAAAAATTACAGGTAAAGCATGGAGTTCCAAGACTTAATCAACAAAGGCAAATATGCCCAAGATGTGGACAATTTCAAAAGAAGAGGTAAAAGGAGTAGCTTCACGATTAAAAGATGATGGACAACTAAGTTAAAGTTTGTGTGAGTTTCTGGAATAGACTCATGATGGTGATGTATTATGTGTCACATACATTGATTAGTAAACATGTCTATGATGTTTTGTAGTGGTCTTTATAATGTGTTTACCTAGTAACTCCAAGAATTAGAGTGTGTAATGTAAGCGTGATAAGGCATATGTACCCCCATAAAGTTTGTGGTAATCTTAAAACTACTTTGTATTTGTATGGTTTGTAACCACGTGCAAGAGTGAAGTGGATAGGTATTCAAGTAGGCATGGTTTATGCTCAGCTGACAAAACCCTTAGCATGGTTGAGGGTGAGCTGAGAAAACCATGGGCCTGGTTACGTTGGGTTTGTGTTGAGCCTTGGTGGCATAGTTGAGCCTTTGTGGTTGAATTGAGTGCCTTGGTGGCAGAATTGAGCCTTTGTGGCTGTGTTGAGGCTTGGTGGCTGAATTGAGTGCCTTGGTAGTTGTGTTGAGCCTTGGTGGTTGTGTTGAGCCTTAGTGGTTGAGTTGAGCCTTTGTAGTTGAGAGCCCTTATTGGCATGGTTGAGGGTAATTTGATAAAACCTAGAGCATGGTTATGGGTAATCCGAGAAAACCCATGATGATGACGGAGGGGGATTTGAAAGTACATGTACATGTACTTAGTTATAATCATTAACACAACCATGTATGTGAAGGGCATACTAGTAGACTTTTGGTTGCAGCTGTTGGAACCCATGTATTTTGGTGGATGGTTTCTCCTTTATATGGACGTCGACATATTCTTTTGTTATGTTTGATTACAACTAGAATTTTCATATTAAGATCGAGACAGGTAGTCATTAAGAGGGTGACATTGAAATTCTAATTCCTACTTCTCTTAGTTGTGATTCTTTCTATCTAGAGGATTCCATTCTTATTCCTTAGGGTTTTTATATCTAGATGTTCCTAGTTTGGTGTGTGCTTGAGATATTCTCTCAACCAAGTGACTGTGTGTCCAAGATAGTCTACCTATCTTAAGACAATGCTAAATATAATTATATATAATCTTATTTGATGTGAATAGACAATATAGTTTGCACGCTCAAAATTTAAGCGAATCTTGATGAAATCAATGTTTTTTACGGGGTAACCATTTGTTTTTACCAAAACCTTTACATGACAATGCCATAATGTAAAATATCAATTGTATTTTCTTGAGCATTTGGAAAGCATTTAATGTTCTGAATGGTGGATTAATTGTTACATATTTGGAAGTCGATTATGTAAATATACTATCACTCTATAGAATTGATTACCATAGTCTAAGTCTTTTTAAGTGAATGGCATAGTTTAATTTTTTAATATTTGGGTTTTATATATATATATATATATATAATATATATATATATATATATTATATATATATATATATATATATATATATATATATATCTATATCTATATCTATATCTATATCTATATATATATCTATATCTATATCTATATATATATATATATATATATAATCTATATATATATAATATATATTATATATATATATGTGGTTTAAAATTTAGTAGGAAATGGTTTAAAATCACATATTTAAGTTGTTAAAATGGTTTTTATATTGGCAAGTATAGAAAATGGAGCACTACAATATCTAGTAAAAATAAGGGTTTTTTAAATTAGAAAAGTATATTGGATTTGTACAAATAAAAGTTAAACAATGTGATTTTTAGAAATATCTTCCAATATATACTCAAATTAACTTGTTTATAAATTTATTAATACTAACCACTTTTATAATATAGAATCTTTAACCTTTGTCTCATATAGAATCACCTACTCATTTTAAGCAATCCACTACTAATAATAACGAACATTTAAATTCAAATGTTTTCACCTAATTATAAATTATAAAATTTTGAATAAATTTATTTGCTAAATTCTCAACAACAATGTGCAACAAATGTAATTTCACTGATACGTGTGCTAGATTCCGAATAAAACAAAAAACGTTAGTAACAAGTTCCCCGTGGATTTTTCCGTTTCACAGAGTGAAGAGAAAACAATCAAAGAGATGTGGAATCACATATACACATGTTGGAGTGTTATATATATATATATATATATATATATATATTATATATTAATATGAGAAATATTATTTATATATAATATATATATATATATTAGAAATATTTACACTAAAGTATTAATTAATATTTATTATTTTGTTTTTGAATTATTTTTGAATTATATTTAGTGAGATTTTTTGGAAGTTTTTGTTGTGGGTTTTTCTGGTTTAATTTCTCTAAAATTTGGCAGGAATTTATTGAAATCACAAATTTGATGGGTAAACCCACATTCGAAATGCACTAAGGGTTTTTCATGGTGTTGAATCCATATAAAATCAAAAAACCAGTTTAAATATTAATTCGAGTTTATGAGAATCAGTAACTATTATTGCATCATATATAATTGTTTATAAACTATTATTTATGGACAATTGTTTATAAAATATTATTTATGAACAAGTTAGAAATCTGTGAAAACTTAAATCCACTTAAATTGAGGAAGCAAATTGTTTAAGAGAACACTATAGCTAAAATCCTTTAACAATATCCAATAATAATACTCTATGCTATAGAGGGGTAAGTAACTCAATGATAATGGATGGATTTAATGATTGTATATAACATTATCAAAATTCATCAATCAATAAAGACTCTAGTAATTCCTCCTCTCAAGCAGCAGGAAACCAAGAATATTAAGACATGACCAGATTTCAGTCATACAATACAGTAGGTAAGAACTTCTCACGTGTGAAATGCAGTGCGTGCAATTTTTGGCCTTCAATTTTTTACAGCTGCTGCAAGCTTAGGGCTAGTGGTTGTTTTCAAGGTTCACCTTCTACTCAAATTGTAGTGGCCAGAAAAACCAAGTTTAAGGTAGTTAAATTAATGATTCAATATTGACCAAAAATTGTTCTAAATCTAATAATGTCTGAAGCAACCAAATCTTCGATTCAAGATTCGAGCAACACTACAATTCCTTCGATAATTATTTTTGTTGTAACGAAAACTCATACGTTATCGTGTTGCGTATCTATATGGTTCTTAAGTTACATAGCATATATGAAGAACTACATTCTAATAAAATGTGGTTATTGTATTATCCAAATAAAAGAAATGCACAAAGGCAATCGATGATTAAGATTTTAAATTTTAATCATTTAAGGATTTAACATAGTATATTAATTTATTAACATTCAACTTTTTTAAAGATGGTCTCAAATTGTACACTAGGAAACCATGTATATATTTCTCACAGTTAATCAATAGAGTAGTAAGACCAAAATTGTAAGAATTGTAATTTCAACAAAATCACTGACGAGTCTATGAAAAAATCATAACAAAATGAAATAACATAAGCCATCTAACTATAGTCAATCAGAAGAGTTTGTTGGTGCAATATCGACATCACTTGATCATGGATGAGCAGAGGACTTGGCAATAGACGGAGTGTGATGCTCGATTTGGACTAACTGGGCATCCATCCTCTCCATATGGAATCGCATGTTTCACTACTTACGTTTCACATCAAGAAGGCGTGCACAGATACTATATTGATCTACTTGCCCTCTCCACCAATATTCTTCCTATCAAGGTTTTAATTTTGGAGTACAAGAATAATTCCTCAATATACTACTTCCTACTATCTAGTGTGACCAAGGTCTGCGATCAATTTCCTAAATTCCTTCAAATGTTCTGAGTGAGATATTACATGTCAGTCTCTAGTCGCATTGCTTCGAAAATTTTGCATCTCATTACAAATGTCTTTAGGGAAAATCAAATGGAAGGAGTTTGTGGCCTCTTGAGCGTGTTGGTTGTCTTGGTTTCAGATTTGAGAGCCTCAACCACCGCCTCCCCTGCCTCTCCTACTCCTCATACATTGTCTCTTCATGATGGCTAGCCAAATGGGATGTATCTCAATGAAAGTACAAACATTGTTGTGAATTGAAGAACAACAAATAAAGCATTGCAAAGCTCTCATATTAGGTTCTTAGTTGGGACCTTCATAATTAAGACCATAATGATAATCAACCAACTCTGAAATGACCCTGTAACAAAACCAAAATAAAAACACTTGAATTTCCAATTCACATTGCACTTGAGACTGCACAACCAAATTCTTAGCTTGGTGACCTCAAATGAATTCTCATGGTGAAAACTCGAGACAAAGTAGTAAATTGCTACAAGATTCCATAGCAGATGAGCTAAATCAAAGTGAGGCCCTCTCCAAGGCCCAAAAAATAGCACACTAACATTGTAATTATCATCGTTCCAACTAAAGGCCCAAACTATGGGCTAACTTAAATTTCATCAATAGAATCAACGTACCAACATACAAGACAAATGTTGAACCAAGACACATTCACAAATATGTAAAGCCTCACAAGGATAGAGCCACTAATGGAGCAATACCACCTTACAATACTACAAGAAAATACCTAGGAAAAAATCCAATTGATATACTCATTCCCAAAAATAAGACATTGACTATCAAACCAGTTATAAACCCAACTACAAATTTTGATGTCCAAGAAAGGATAAGACGAACCACACAACATATCCTGACGATAAGACTCTCAATAGACACTAAGGGAATGATCAAAGAAGAATGAAACCCCTCGGAGACCCAAAATCCAAACCAATTGAACCCTAGGTACCACCTTTCAAGTGGTAAATTCAAGCAATAAGTAAACTTATATTGATAGAACTAGCAACAAACACCCTCTGAGCAAGTCTAGTTTTAACCCACAAAAAAGTTGTACAGCTAAATAGCTGAACAACTATTAGAATTTCGATGTAAAGGATGAGACAAAACTTCTAATTGCAAGTAGTTCTGATTGGCTGATAAATAGAAGACACTAAGAATAATTGTAATCCCCTAACAATGAGATCAGATTGAAAATCGTGGCTTCACCCTCAAACTGATGTCCATATTCCACCATGTATATGTTCGTGCGTGTTCACAACACTCCCACCCAACCTACTGCTTCAAGGTTCAAGGGAAAATCCAATAGTCTACCAATAGAGGTGGGGGGCCAAGGAACTTCCAAATCAACAGTCCCTGGAAAGTAGAATTTAACATCTCTAAAAAGTTTCTAGATCAATTTATTTCACATAGGCACACCACCCATAAACTGAATTTCTTAGATCAATTTATTTCACATGGGTACACCACCCCTAAACTAAATGATCAACATAATAATAGTTGCTAAATTAGCAAGCACAAATACCTATACCACCACCATTTTGCTATCACACCCGACGGAGAATTTTATCATCAAAATTATTAAAAAATAAAAAGATAAATTATTTTAAAAATTATTAGCTATGAAAACTATTATAGATTTTATAATTATAAATAGTAAAATAGTTAAGCATTTAACTAATAGACAATTTAACTTAAGTAACCATATTTATTAATATTATTTTAATCAACATGATAATAAAAAGTTTAAAAAGTTAAATAAAGTAATGTGTCCATTAAAGAATCCAACTCCACAACATAAGTTTATTTACAAAAAAAATTTGAAGTGGCGTAATTTAATAATATATAACAAATTGGTAATGAAAGATAAAATTAAATAAACGTCATTTTATATTAATATGGCACATTGATAAAAATAGATTTAAGAGAAGTTATAATTCAATAGCAAAAGAATTATATTTAAAATAAAATTTAATATCATCACATATTAACATATTATATTTATAAATTTCATTTAGAAAGTTAGGGAAATAATTATATTTCAGAATAAGTGTCAATATTATCATGTAGGAATATAATATATTTATAAAATTTACGTAGTCAGATATAGTTAGCATATGCTAATTACATGCAACTTTGATTATTATAGGTAATTAATTATGAGCAAGTCATTGTTAAGAATATTTAAACATCTTATTTTAATTAATTATGTTTAACCATACTTAAATATAGTTAAACATAACTAATTATAATTAAATATTATGAATCATAATAAACCATTATCAACTATGTTAATTATTAGTTATTATCATAACTAACATGTTATTAAGGGGTAAATATTTTTTCAGGATAAAGTTTTGGAAGAGCGTTATGAAACCAGCTCACAAAACAATAGAAAAGATAGATCAATGCCTTAGAATTTATCCTCTTTGAAGAGGCAACCTCCTTTACATTACATAAATGAACAATTCTTGGATGATACAAACGGCAAAACATCATTTCTATATATAGGAGTCTATGGGCTCACAATATAACTAAGGCGGCCTAACAATAATAATATAAAGGCACAAAAATAACAATATAGGGACGATAGGGGCACCACAATATTAATAAGGGATACAACTACAATAGTAATGGGGGAATCACTAGTATTATAGGGACCTAACATGCCCCTCTCCTTCAAAAAAGTGTTGTCCTCAACGCTTGGGTAGTTTTGGATGCTTCTGTATAAAATTCTCATCCTCCCATGTGGAATATTCAGTGGATAAGTTCTTCCACTTGATGAGATACTCCGAAATTGATCGATTTCGTAGCTGTCGAGTTCTTGTTTCTGTGAATGCTTCCAGTTCTAATATAATTTTTCCTTCCTTGTCAAGTTCTGGAAATATTGTTTTAAGTGGGAGCTTGTCGTCTATAATCTTCTTTAAACATGAAACGTGGAAAATTGGGTGCATTCAGGAAGCTGTAGGAAGCTCCAATTTGTATGCCATAGTACCAATCTTTTGCAACACCTTGTACGAACCATAATACTTTGGTGATAATTTATTATCCTTCTTAGCTTGCTT
>APFE030989809.1:0-26519 GCA_000404065.3 Pinus taeda
CCTCCCTCTCCACACTCCCTCTACCTCCCTAATTCCCTCTCCCTCTCACTCATTCTCTCTCCACCTCCCTTACTCCTTCACCCTCTCGCCCTCTCTTATTCCCCCACTCTCTCTATATCTCATTTCATCCCTTTCTCTCCCACACTTATTTTGATAAATTTTATGTAATTCACATCCACAAAGATCATAACTGATATGTTAGTTTCTTTTAAAGTAATGTGTAGACAATTGTAGTGATTTGTCTGGAAAGAATGTGGGCTTATTTGAGGGGAATATTAGTTAATGTGGCATTTGTTTCTAGAATTATATTGATGGTTATACGCTTATAACTAATTCATACGCAGTGTTAAAGGGATCATGTCACAACATTTTGTTTGCATTTCATGAATGTACATCAATAGATGGTGAAGCACCAATACTATATATTTATGAATTGATTTGATTAATAATTGATTTAATAATTATATCAAAGGTTTTTGGCAATAGAAGTTGAAGGAAAAGGATACGACATACAAAGTTGGATTAAGTACCATTATGGTGGGAAATAAGTTAGTGTTCTATGCAGACTAAAGGAATGTCAACCTTAGGGTAATCCATTTATGGCAAGAACCAGGCTCTAAAGCCATAATGTTCAAGGTCTTGTGGGTAAATGATGTCATGATTATTGTAATATCTTAGGACAAGTTACGTTGTTTTTGACATGAAATTTTTTGTAATGTTCTATAACAATGCTCAAGGGATGGACTCCCTTATAACCAATAAGAGAGGGGTGAACACCCTGATGAGTGTTTAATAATAAAATTAAATGTTTGCTAGTTTTTACCCTACAGAGTTTCTAGGGTATATCAATGTCAAATGATGTGGTTGCATGTTGTGTCATATTTATAATGGTGATTCCTTGCATGATGTGACACTTATATTGTCAAGAATATGATGAACTAATAGTTAAAATAATCATGGAATTGATTGAAAGTTACATCATGAAGTTTATGTTAATATGCTACAATAGTAGTTGTGAATGGTTATGTAATTTACTATTCCCTTACTAAAACTACTCTATGTAATGATGAAGATCCTATCTAATGGTGAATGAGGAATATTTCACTGCCTCTCCCAATCTCTCTCTTTCAGCCTCTCTCTATCCTTCTCTCCCTCTCCCTCTTCTTAATCCCTCTCCCTTCCTCACTTACTCTGCTTCTCCCTCGCAACCCCTCCACCTCCCTCACTCCCTCTCTCATCCTCTCCATCTACCTCTCTCCGCCCCTATCTATCAATAAAATCCTATCTATTCCTCCATCACTTCCTCTCCCTCTCCCTCTCCCCGCCTCTTTCCCATCCCTACTCTTCCAATCCCTCTGCCTTCTCCCTCTCTCTCCATATCTTACTTTGTCTTATCCCTCGCTCCCTCATGCCCCTACCCCATGTGTCACTGCCTCACTCCCTCTCTCTCTCTCCCTCTCCCTCTATCCCCCTCTCTCCCCATAACTCCATCACTCCCTCTCCCTCTCCTCACTCCATTTCCACCTCCCACACACCCTCTCACATTCCGTCTCTCTCTCCTTCTCTCTCTCTCTCCCTTCTTCCCTTTATCTCCTTCTCTTTCTTATTCCATTTCCCAAACATCACCCCCTTTCCCCCCCTCTCTCTCTCCTTGTCTCTCTTTCACTCCTCTCTCGCTCTCCCCTTCCCTCTCCCCTTTTCTCTCTTGTATCCTCTCTCTATCCCCCTCTTCGTCTCCCTCTCTCTCCCTCCCTCTCCTTCTCCCTAGCAACCTCTCCACCTCCATCATTACAAAATGACCGTGCATATATTTATTTCATTTCCTCTTTGATTCAATAGTCCACATTTTGAATGTCTATTGTATAACATCCCTATATAAACTTAAATATCGAGAGAAATAATTGAAGGTATATTTACATTACAAAATGACCGTACATATATTTATTTCATTTCCTCTTTGATTCAATAGTCCACATTTTAAAATTAGGGATCATATCATCTGCCCATTGAGATTGTGTATTTATCATGTCCCTAAGGAAAGATCCTCTCTACCACGACAACACTATCAAATTCAATAAGGCGTTTGAGAAGCCATTAATGAAGCCGTTTGAGACTATACGAAGGTTTTAAGATCAATGTTTCATCGATTTTCAAGAATTAAAATTAAAAAGAAGGTCGGTCTGCGCTCTCTGGTTTTCTTGCCAAAGAAGTAAAGGTTTAAAGGAAGAAAAAGTTTCAACAATTTAAATTAAAAGGAAAAAAAAAAACTAAATGCTTTCAAAATCTATATCTATGACAGATTTTAAAACCTATAAATTGTCTATAATTTAAACTAACAACACTATTTAGTTTCTAATAATGAACATAGTTTGAAAACAAATTAATTATATAAATTTTAAAAAGTCTATACTCAAACTACGAAAAATAATAATGAATTTAAACCGCAAATTCTAAAAGAAAAATATCAGATAAATTCTAAAGCATCTCAACTAAATGTTAATACAACACAAATAAATGTCCACGCAAAATCATGTGCAAATAACACAAAAGCATCTACAAATATATCAATACAAGAGCATGAGCAGTCTCAAATATAAAAGAGCCATTTACACAAGAGCACGGGAAGAATGCAATCTCACCGTACCTGTGCAAGTCTGATGAGAGCAACGGCCAGGGTTTGATTTATGGGAAACTCAAAGAAATCATTGATAGGCGAATATTTCACAAATGTAATCCCGCTTGTAGACAACCTTGAACAAACACTTACCAGTTTGTGTAGTCAACAATATTTCACAAATGTATGTCATGCCATACACTCCTTTGCCCATCCAATGTGTCCCCCTGCGAGATTTATATGGAATACACAACATGAACACTTACCAACACACATATACACGAAGATAGAAATCAGATGGAAGAAACACAACGCAATAGAAGGAAAGAGTGAGGTAGAAGAATCAAGATGACGAAGTACTCCAGTTTTACCTGCTAACTGAATAGATGTTGCAATTTTTCGTTTCTTTCTGAACAAATTAGAGAGATAAAGGCAAAATTAAACTACCAAAAATATTATCAGGGCAGAAGTAGTCCTCACCGCATAGAAGTGGGCATAAGGAAAATCAATTTGGTGATCGATGGTCAGAATTCAACAAAATAGGAAAATGCAAATGGATGTTAATTATCAGAAATAACGTTCGCAGTGGTGAACCGGACATTCAGTGCAGTGTTCGGAGTGTGCAGTGAAAGCATGGCCAAGGTCGAATCGGAAGAACACCGCCAGAAAATACAGGTCTCCGTCGTTCAGCGCCTTGTACTCCCCACAATTCACAATACTGAAGGAAAATAGCTAAATTCTGGTGGAAGAGGCGAGCCTGGGCAGAACATGAGAATCAGTCGAATATAATTGACATAATCTACAGCTCAGATCGAGTCCCCGATGACTCTAGATAGAAAAGGTCTCCACTCCACCAATCGCTTCCATAGAATAGATGATAAATGCTAGTATGTTGTGATTTCAAAACTCCGCATGTATGTCTTTATCATCTGTCCACATACCATTTCAGTTAGAGCGTTGCAGCATCGTTGGATTGAAACAAAATCACCATAAAGACATGTGTCAGGAAAAAGTTCTTTGTACTCCAACGGTCGTCTGTCAGAACCCTTGGATGCCATTCTTGTAATCAATTCTGACATTCTTGTAATCATTCACGGTTGGTTTAATTAGCAGCAAATTGTGTCAATTAAAATTGCCGTTGGAATTCCAATTGTTATTGTCTATGTTGTAATTAAATTTCAATTATTATAATTTAGGTTCAAAGTTTTAGTAGTTTCACTTATTATATAGTGATTTAATCTATTTTATTATGTTTTCTAGGTTAATTATTTATGTAATATTTGAAGGAAACAGTTTTAACGGTTAGAATTTAATGTTTAGAAAAATAGAATATATAATTCTTTTTCGTATATATCTCTATATATATATATATATATATATTCACTTATTATTAATTTTTTGATAAAATTTTATCTAATTGAAACAAAATGGTACCGGATGAATTTTATGATTATTTTTTAAATACTTTTACAATAAACTAATCATAAATTTATATAATATATTATTTAATTTATAAATTATTTTAATATTAAATAAATTTAACACCAAAATAAATATTTCAATTATCATAATACCAAAAAATAAATTAAGAAAAAAAACCATATGAATAATAAATTTGAGCTGGGTGGCACTCTACATATAACAAGAGTTTTAACAATGTTTATTCATATTTTGATTTTTTTTTTTTACATATAACAAAAGATTTAACATTTTTATTAAGACAATCATTCTTCTCTTTGCTAAATGTAAACAAACATTGTAATTAGTCTACTTTATCTCTTACATGCCTTTCATATATACTACCCAAAAGGTTTTAACAACTTTACAAGTTTTATATTGTATATGTAAAATTTTCATTATGGACAAGAGGTCAAATATGTTAAATTATTTTATCTTTTCGGAAATGAATTGCTACATTCAAGTAAAGAAAATAAATTAAATTCTCACATGCAAAGTTATTACGATGCAAGAGTTCATCAGGATTGAGAAGAAAAAACATAGGCAAGAATGAAATAGAAAATGAAAGTGCAGAAAATGGCTCTTTACATTATTTCATTATTCACATTATTCAGTAAAAATTGAATAGATTACATAGGAGACAAAGCAATATCCATGAATAAATAACTACAGTTGTACTAGATTAAAAATCAGCTAAAACTCAATTACACTTAAGTTGATCGAAATGAACTAAAACTAACTATGACAACTAGTAGTTAAGGATGAGACAAAGAGATGAATGCTTTCAATACCCCAACCTAATATCAATTGTTAAATATTTGGCACTTACAATTCCGAAGTGATCTATTTGAAATTGAAATACAGTTCTTTCTACTGGTTTTGCAAAAAATTCTACAAGATGATCTTGTGATTCACATAAATAAAGAACTGTATATCCATTATTGACAAGCTCCTAAGCAAAGTGAAAACATTTGGCGAAATTTTTTCTCCTTTTGTGAAACATATTATTTTTCAACAATGCAATGGTATAGTTGGTATTATAGCAAATACCAGTGGTCTCTTTTTGAAAATGTGAATGATCATTCAATAGCATTCTATGCCATACTTCTTGTTAAGATTCAGAAGATGAAACTACATACTTTTCCTTTGTAGAAGATATTGAAACAATTTGTTATTTTTCAATTAGATGCCCATTAGATGATATTTTTTTTTCTTAGTGAAAAACATATCATGATATGCTTTTCCAATCATCTAAGTACACTTCATTGTTGTTTTTTGTGTAGCCTCAGAGTAAGAAATGCTCATAACTCTTGTACCATAAGCCATAGTATAGTGTCCCTACAATGTATCCTAAAATTATTTTTACAACTTTTCTGTAAGAATCCTTAGGTGATTCTGTAAATCTAAAAACAAATATAGTTTCAAACATTATGTTTGGTGTAGTTGGAGTGAGATAAAATATATTTCCAACTAGACAAGTATACAAAGTAGAATCAACTAATAATCCTTCATCTTGTTTACTTAGCTTGGTGCCTAGAAAAATTATGGTGTAAGCTATCATTTTAAACTTGTGCAAGATTTCAATGACCAAATTATACGTAAAACTTTCTACCATCACACCTACGATTTCTTAAATCACACTTGTTGTTTAAGTTTTAATTTATTATATTATTTTAAATAATATTTCAAGTTCAAACTTATTATATGATATGATTATTGTTGAGTTCTGCTTGTGCCATCATTTAATTTGTATTTAATTTTCAAACATAAAATCAATAAATTAGTTTAATAAAATCAATAAACTAGTTTAACTATATAAAATAAATTGATTGTTAATCTCATTTACATAAAATTTTATATTTTGAACAAATAAATTTCGAATTGTTTTTAGTATGATTTTTTGAAAGTTTTTTGGTGTATTTTTTAGTATTTCTCTAAAATCTGGCATGAATTTATTGATGGGAAATCCCTGCACAATCCAAGAGCCCTACAGGTTTGGTGCTGAATCCATATATACAATTTAAATAATACAAATCAAAATTTCACCTCAAAATTTTCCACAAAAATCTAAAAAATTACAATATAAATAACTCCAATAAAATTATTTTATACTCTTATTTTCAATTAACTATATTATTAATTGATATTATTCATATAGTTTATTTTAAGTTTCTATGATATGTGAATTTTATATTTTATTTCTTTATCTTTTTAGTGATCAAACAATTTCTATTAATTTATAAAAATATTATATCAAGTTTTTATGTGTGATGGTATTATTTCAAAATCTCTGAGTTCTCACTTGTAATACATTTATTGGCCTCAAGGTAGAAACAAAATGATACATTTATTGGCCTTCAGGCAGAAACAAAAGAACATGTCCTTCGGGTAGAAACAAAATAACGAATAGAAGAAACTAAGAAAACGCGAACACCCGAAATTAATGGCTCATAGTGACCAGAAATTTTCCCACCGCGTTAGGAAAAAGTGTGAAATAAAGGAAATTGGGCATAAAAATATGTGTCTATTGTTATTTATGTAAATTTGGGATCTTATTTTATAAAGTAATAGGTTGTAATATTTTTTATTCAATAATATCTTATTTGTTTTAAATAAAATATATTTATATAAAATATTTATATTTTTATAAATTATTTATTTAAAAAATTGGTCAATTTTATTTGTATTTTATTTCTAATTTAGATAAAATAAACTGAATGAAGTATTTTATTATATTATGGTAGTATAATTAAATTATTTTTTGCCATGAAAATTATGAAAATTTCGACAATATTTTGATATGAATTCATTTCCATTTTCGAAAACATTATTGAAACACTCCTTCTACAATATTTTGATATGAATCCATTACCATTTTTGAAAACATTATTCAAAGACTGCTTCTACAATATTTTGATATGAATCCATTGCCATTTTTGAAAACATTATTGAAACAGTGCTTCTACAATTCCTTAGCGTGGGTAGACTTTATCATTATTTATTTGATATATTTTAATGTATGTTAAACATTTTAATATTAAATAATTTGTATTATATTATTTTTTCTTATTTTCGCTATAATGTTAGTATTTTTATAATTTCTAAGATAAATTATAATAATGATAATAGTGTTTTAAAGTCAAAAGCAAATTTTCTATCAAGTCAATCATATAGCCTAAGTCCAAGGGTGTTAGGAGAATTGACGCTGGTATGACCTTTTAAGAAGAAAGGTCCTTTAACAATATGGGCTTAACCAATTGAGCTAACACTCAAGGATATAATTAATAAATAATATAGATCCATCTTAATCACGGATCTAGCATGTCCCAATAGGGATGAAATGTCTTCAAGTGCAAACCTCTTTTAGAGAGCAAATTTGGAAAAAACAAATGCATCCCTCTCTTCCCTTGATATATTCCAAATATTCTGCAATAATTCTCTCTCTTTCTCTCTCTCTATGCATTTTTTCAGTGTTTAAATTATATTTTTGAATGTTATATAGAGTAAATATCTTGAATATTTTTATTTATGACTCAAATTGAATTTTTTTATTATTTTGAATATTTATAAATGTGATATTAATTTTATATTAAGAATTGAATGAATTACACATCTCTTCTTATTAGGAAGTACTTGATATTTTTTTACTTTATTTTGACTCTCATTTTTGTCATTCCACATTGAATATTTTATTATATACAATATTAAAATATTTTATTTTAACATTTTATTTTTATATATATAGATAAATGTCAAGTTGATATCAACAAAAAATGGTTAACATATATCTTCAAATGGTTTACTTGAATATTTTTAAATGTATCATGTTTAAATATCTTACTAACACTTGTTTTTTTTACTTTTAATTACTTTATTTTGTACAATTTCCTAGATTCACAAGGTCATGCATATTACATACATCACACGTATTAATGAATCTAAGGTTCCATATAAGGGAACTAGTAAAAATAGTTAATGAGAAATTGGTACTATGAGCTAATTGTAATATGGCTTAGGTGATTTTAGAAGACAAGATCTGCAAGGAGGGTAAAGCTTTATCTCTGAATGAACTCAAATTTTTAAATTTATGGGTCATAGAGGCTAATTTCCTGGGTAGAATCAGGAGGTTCATTACAAGTATATACAACTTAGTAAATCACATAATTGATAGTACATTTTCCCTACACTCTAGTATCAACTGGGTCTTTCTTAGAATCGACATGCATTTTCTTCGGACGAGGGAACCTTCAATTAACTAGAGTGACACAGGTGGATGCACTAGTGCACCAACTGATTGTTAACTCTCTATTAGTTCCTCAAACAATTTGGAACTAATTGAACTGAACATAACTTAGTAAACTGAGTTATATAATTACAACTCACAATTGAACTCATCCTTGACCCCTAAAACTTAGGAAGAAGTTATACATGACTTCAGAAAGACTTACAACTCAAAATTCCTAAGATAATTAAGTTAATTAAACTTAATTAACTATTTACAAGTTTCTATGAGAATAGAATTCGATTTTCATTCACAGTTTAAATTCAAGGAAAAATTTATGGAATTTATGGTTGCCATTTCTCAGCGCTCCCTCTCAATAAGAAATGGGTTATCAACTACCTCGATCTTGTCTCTGTGAAACTCGAATTTACATCTTGACAATGCCTTTGTTGAAATGTGAGGATCTTGATCCTTGATGGGAATGTGCTCTAACAAAATAGTCCACCTCAATACACAATCTCTGAGATGATGATATCATATATCATTATGCTTGGACCGATCAAGAAAAACTGGATTTTCATAGAGTTTGATACAACTCTGATTATCGATGTAAATCATAATTAGATCCATCTGTTGTCCAAACTAACCAACTAGGATCTTCCTTGTCTAGATGGCCTCACATGTTGCGTGACTCGTAGCCATGGACTTTACCTCTCCCAAATTGAGTGCAATTCATCTCTATTTCTTGTTGTACCAAGAAAATTTCAATTACCCAATAGTGAAGATCCTTCCTGTTGTTCTCTTCCGCTCAGATGGACTCCCTTCCCAATCTACATCAGTTAAGTCTTGGAGCTTCACTACCTATGTTCATTTGTACCATAACCCATACTGAGAAGTGCACTTGAGGTATCTCAACACATGCTTTTTCGCCTTCCAATACATCTTGGTAGGCCTAAGCATCACTTGACTAAGTTGGTTAACTGCATAACACATATCTGGTCACGTGTTTATGAAGTACATGAGTGAACCGACAAGTTGCCTGTAAACAGTAGCTTCCACTACTTCCCCTGAAGAAGCATCCTCCTTCCTCTAGTTACCTATTAGAGGAGTCTCCATGGGTTTGCTCCTCTCCATGCGGAATCTTCTGAGTATCTCATTGGCATATCTTCCCTGAGACACAAACAGCTCCCCATCTCCGTGCCATAGCTCCATGCTAAGAAAGTAATCCATGAGGCCCATGTCCCTCATCTCAAACTCTCTTGCAAGGTACTCCTTAGAAGACTTCATCAAGTGATCATCACTTTTCAGTATGAGATCATCAACATAAAGTAAAATGATCAACAATTTACCTTCCACCGCTATGTGGTACAGGTTCGCATTCGCTTCACTCTTCGTGAAGTCCAACCCAATGAATTAGCTATCTATCGTGGTGTATCGAGCACGGGGTGATTACATCAGCCCATATAATGCTCTCTTGAGCCACAACACATGTGACTCACTATCAAAGGTCTCAAAATGTTTAGGTTGTTGTATGTACACATCTTCCTCAATCATCCCATTAAGGAAGGTTGTCTTTACATCCATCTGACGTATCTTCCAACCCATCTCCATTGATAGTGTCAATACATATTTGATCAATGAGTACCTTGCAACATGAGTAGAGGTCTCATCATAGTCAATCCCCTCTACCCGTGAAAATCCACAGGCCACAAATCTAGCCTTATGCTTCTCCACATTATCATCTATAGCTTTCTTTACTTTTTAAAGCCAACGGGATCTCACCGTTGTCTTGTCTTTTAATATTGGGACCAAATCCCAAAAATTGTTATGAACTATGGAGTCATACCCCTCCACCATGGCACCAACCCAAACTGATCGTTGCATTTCTTCCTTAAAGGAAGATGGCTTTGTCACAACACATTCTCCCATAAGAGCCATGTATCTAGTTTACCTCTCAGGTGGCCACCTCTGCCTACACTGAGAAGTTGGAGCTCACACATTCTCCTGTGCATCATCTAACAATCTATCAGCCTCTCTTGTGTGCTTTCTTCCCTCTCTGGAAGACTCTACCTGAGTGGATGTCTCCAATCCTGGATCCTCTCCATGAGGCTTCTCCACATAAATATGAGGCTGCTCAACCTTAGGAGATAAAAGCTCCTCAACCACATGTAGCTCAAGCTCCTTCTCAAGGAACCTCACGTGATCTTCTCCTCATCAAATCTGACATCCAGGAGAACAAATTTCATCCTATTGGTCAAAAAGTACACCCGATAGTTGTGAGGTGTATCAGTGTACCCCATAAAGATCCCCAATAATGTTTCTGACTCAATCCTCCTCTATGCATCTTTGGTCACAAGGAAATATACCAATGATCCAAAAATGCTGAAGTGACCAACATCTGGCCTCTTACCAGAATAAGCCTCAACTGGTGTCTTCATCCCAAGTATCTGATGTCACTTATGGTTTTGAACATAAACCATTGTGTTGCATGCCTCAACCCACAATTGTAGTGGTAGACCTTAATCATGCAACATCGCCCTTCCTTCCCCTACTATGCTTTTGTTCTTCCTTTTAGCCACCCCATTCTCATGAGGGTTATGGGGTGTCATCAAAATCCATGAACAAATCTAACATAATACCTATGTTTGGTTGTGGATACTTTCGAGAATGCTCCACAGAAATCTGAATGTACTTGCTCTAGAATATACTATACATCCAATGTCTCTATTATGAAAGGAAGACTTGGTTTATTTTCCCAAAGTACACCCCTTGCATGTATCAACCTGGTTAAGCATACCTTTTTGAAGAGTGGTAGAGATCTATTGCAATATCTTCAAGGCGCAATGATACAAGTGGCCCAATCACTTGTGCCACAACTTTCCAACGTCTTATCTTTGCACCCTTTTTGCTTTTGTGCTCAAAGCAAAACACTCCTCTACCTCTTTCTTATAGATATTCTTCACCTTAATCCTTATCTTCGTTACTTGACCTGTGGCAATGTGTCGAAGGAATGCCTTTCCTTTCGAGAAGATCACATAATAGACTTTCTCCTCAAGCATGGCAATGGATACCAATTTCTTCATCAGCCCAGACATATACATAACATTCATCAAGGTGAGTGTGACCAACAACTGGCCTCTTACCAGAATAAGCCTCCTCAGGTGTCTTCATCCTAGGTATCTATCCTGGGCTATGGTTCTGAAAATATATTGTTGTGTTGCATGCCTCAATCTACAAGTGTAGTGGTAGGCCCTAATCATGCAACATTTCCCTTGATGCCCTTACTATGCTTATGTCCTTCCTCTCATCCACCCCATTTTTCTAATGGGTATGGGGTGACGTCAACTTCCATTTAATCCCTTCTGCTCCAAATAAGTTCTTAAACTCATTTTAGACAGACTCGCCACCATTATCACTCTGTAGTGTTTTAACCTTCTTTCCTGACTCTTTCTCCACAAATATTTTAAACTCACAAAACTTTGTGACGGTTTTATCCTTTTTTCGCATGAAAAATATTGAGAATTTTTTAAGAAAATTCATCAAAAAATCTAGCATAATACCTATTTTTGGTCATGGATGTTGTTGAGAATGCTCCACACACATCTGAATGGACTCACTCTAGAATAGCCTCTACATCAATTGTCTCTTTCGTGGAAGGCAGACTTGGTGTATTTTCCCAAAGTACACCCCTTGCATGTATCAACTTGCTCAAGCGTACCTTTGGAAAGATAGGCAAATATTTACTGCAATGCCTTCAAATACCCATGGTATAAGTGGCCCAATCACCTGTGCCACAAGTTGCCAACGTCTTGGCTTTTCACCCTTTCTGCTTTTGTGCTCAAAGAAACACACTCTTCTACCTCCTGCTTGTAGAGATTATTCACCCGAATCCCTATTTTCTTTACTTGAACCATGGCTATGTGTAGAAGGAACACCTTTCCTTTCAAGAAGATCACATCATAGCCTTTATCATCAAGCATGGAAATGGATACCAAGTTCTTCTTCAGCCCAGATACATACAAAACATTTATCATGGTGAGTGGAACTCCATGCTCCCTCTGAAAAGTAATCATGCCCAATCTAGTAACAGTATACTTCTTGTCATCACCCATCTCAATATGCATCTCGAGATCTTTCTCCTCCAGGTCACTAAATAACTCTTTATGGGCAGTCATGTGGAATGAAGCTCCAATATCTAAATACCATATATTTCCCATAATTGATGACACCATGAATTCAATAAGGGAAAAATCCAATTCGAATTGAGAGGCCAAAGCCTCACCCACCGCTCCTCTTGATGACTTCTTCTTGGACTTCTTGAGTGGAAAATTTCTAGCAAAATGGCCTAGTTCATGGAAATGAAAACACTTAACTTTATCTCCCTTCATCCATTTCTCTCCCACACTTTCTTATGCCCTTTCCCCCAACAACAACCCCTTTTACCCTATCTCACTCTATCCCCGTTTCCCCTTCTCCTTCTCTCTCTTTCACTCCCTCTCCCCCTCCCCCTCTCTCTCTTGCACCCTCTCTCTATCCCTATCCTTCCCCCTCTCCTTACTCCCTCTCCCTCCCTTACTCCCTCTACTTCTCCCTCAAAACCTCTCCATCTCCCTCACTCCCTCTCGCCCCCCTTCTCTCTATCACAACCTCTCTCTCTCCCCCTCACTTCCTCTCCCTCTCCCTCTCCTACTCTTCCAATCCCTCTTCCTTCTTCCTTTCTCTCCCTCTGCTACTCTCTTATTATCCCTCGTTCCCTCATGCCCCTACCCTAAGTTTCACCGCCTCACTCCCTCTTTCACCTCCCTCACTCCCTCTACCTCTCCTCACTGTCTCCTCCTCACTCCCTTTCCACCTCCCTCACACCCTCTCTCATTCCTTCTCTTTCTCTCTCTCTCCCTTGTTCCTTTTCTCTCCCTTGCTTCCTTATACCTTTTCCCCCAACATTGCCCCATTTTCCCATCTCTCACCCTATCCCCCTCTCTCCCTCTCTTTCTCTCTCTTTCAATCCCTCTCCCTGTCCCTCTCACCCTCTCTCTCTATCTGTCTCCCCCTCTCCCTCCCTCACTCCTTATGCTTCTCCCTCGCAACCTCTCTAGACCCCTCACTCCATTTCTCATCCTCTCCCTCTCCATCCCTCCCCCTTTTCTCTATCACACCACCCTCTCTCTTTCCCCCACACTTCCTCTCCCTCTCCGTCTCCCTGTCTCCCATGCCAACTGTCCCTATCAGGGTGAGACTCTTGAGCATTTTCAGAAACATTGAGCATTTTCAAAAACACTGGAGAAGAGGTGAGTCTGTGATTGTTGGAAATGTCTTGGATAATACTACAGGACTGAGCTGGGAGCCAATGCAGTTGTAATTTGTTGTGATAATAAAAAGTAAAGTCATATGGATGTAGGCATTGCATGTACAACCAACTTTCCTTTTCATTTCGTCTACATTATATTTCACTTCTGATTTTATTTCTGTGATTTTTATTTCTATGATCTTTTCAATTGTTTCTATGATATTTTCCATTGTGATAAGTTTAGACCAAATTTTCTTAAAATATTATTTAAATTCATAAGATTGATTATTGATACACTTAAAAAATGTTGAAATTAACCATTTAAATTATTATTTTTTTGTATAATATAAATTTTATTGGTAACCATTTTAATTATTTTAAATTTTATCGCTTATAAATATTATAAATAATCAAGGTTAAAGTTGGTTTACATCAATTACTATTGTTTATTTTAGAGCTTGTTACTCAAGCATTATATGAATATTAGTTGTGTTATGAGACATGGATTTTGATTTTTTAAGTAACATGCATGTTAACATCTTTTCTAAGAATGTTTTATTGTGATTGGTCTAAGAATGCAATTATGAAATTTTACTGCAGGTGCCTGGAAACAGAGGAATATGCCAGAACCAACTATGCATGCATCTGTTTGGATATGGACTTCATCGCCGGAGTCCTAATTGAAATAAACCTAACAAGTAAAGATTATGTATGGAACCAAAAACTCGATTATGAAAGTGTCCTCTTCATATGTCGATACTGCTTTGAGACAGGCCATCTAGCCAAAAGTTGCCCAAAAGCCTCCCAGAAAAATTCTTCTAGAAAAAACCACCATAGATATACATGGTGGGAAGGAGCACAAAAAGAACACTACACTGTCATCAAAGAAGAATACTGTAGAGAAAACTCTAAATCATAAGAAAGCGGGCAAGAAGGAAATAACACTCAAGACAAGCATCGAGAAAGCCCCGCCCAACAACAAAAAGGTGAACTCGACAACCCCTCAGGAATAAAAAATTATGAGGATTCAAATATCACACAAAATAAATCTTCATTTAACAGCAAAGCAGATCTCCTAGACCAAACTTCTTCTCCGACTATCTTCAAAAGGAGAAACACAATAGATTGCGATGCTAAGACACCAATGTCCCAAGAACCAGAAGAGATGAAGGAGATGCAAGATAAAGGAAGTTGGAAGACCGTAGAGAGAAAAAAGAAAGCTACAACATCAATCTCGCCAAGAAATACAAGGAGCCAAACAATTAAAAAGTAAGAAAATTATAGGTCCGATAGACCAATTTGGTCTCAGTGGACGTTAACCACTATCATTATCATTATTATCATTTTTTTTTTTATTAAAGGTTTAGGTTTTTATTTTGGGTTAAGTTTGTGTTTTTTTTAATTGTGTTGTTGAATTTGTATTTTATTTGAATGTGAATGTAAAGTTTTGTTCAATAATGTTTTTCAAATAATACAATTTGTATTCTCAATTGATTTGTTTTGAACTCATTGATTGTGGTGAATTTTATATACATTTTCAATCTTATCATTTTATTGTGAGAGCATTACAAACATAAAACACGTTTAAAGTAATTTGTATGTTTTTCTTATTTTTTAGTAACAGTAAAGGGACACATGATAAATATTTGAATCGAAGATGTTTTAAAATAGTGTGATGATGTTTTAGAATAGTATGATGGTGATTATATCATGATGTCACAAAATTATTAATAACCTTCTTTTTACAAATAATTTTGTGAAACTTTCTCCCTGTGCTTCTCTCACATCTCAGAATCACTCTCCTCACCAAAATATATTCTTCCAAAACTCGGATTTGAGCCAGACTTGGGTTGTACAACCCATTTTCATGTTGGAAGAAATGTGCTCCTATGTGTGTAGGGATGAAGAAATGAAAAATACTCTAAAAGCCTCATCATTTAATTATGAGGATTTTGAAGTGCACTAACTTAGAAAATATGAACAACAGAAAGATAGTGATACCAAGAGAAATTTTCAAGTGAGCATCTAGAGTCTTCAATGTGGAACAACTAAATCTTCACTAATTGCACACTTTGGAATGCTAAATTTATGGTTCTCAAAATATATATCACACAGAGTGCAAGTATGTTTTTATTAGATTCATTGCGATCTCCACATAACACATATATTCGTTGTGATCTCCACATAGCACATATGATATGCGTATGGTTTACAAATTTGGCACCTGTTATTTGTAAGGAGAGGTTTCAAATGTATTGACATGTAAACAAAAATCTAGCAACAGAAGAATAAGATAAAAAAATAAGATTTCATTTTTGTGATTGAAAATGCAATAATAATCAAAATCAAAACTTAAACAAAAGTGGGTGTTTTTAAGATTCAATGGTTGGAAATGTCTTAATCTATCTCATTCGAATCAAAATCAACACTTAATCAAAAGCTTGGGATTTTTAATAATTCTTCTATGTGATTGAAAATGGAATAACTAAGCTTGCTAGCATTTTGTTTATGTATAGAAAATATTTTAATTAATCTTAGTGCGATCAGAAATAAAGTTTAATGAGAAGCAACAGTCATCAAAGTTTAATCAAAAGTCGTGGATTTTAAGATTCAAAGTTTAATCAAAAGTCATGGTTTTTAAGATTCTGTGATTAGGAATGACGTTACGATTAAACACATAGTTTAATTAAACACAAGATTTAGTTTCTATTAATGAAAGTGCCTTGTTTATTTTTAATTAAGATCAAAATCAATAACATTGGAGATTGGAGATTTTGTTTATGTGCACTATATTTTGAAGTCAATAGTTTCCTTGGTTTCAATTTTTATGAAAAAATTTCATATTCAATTTTTATGTTGGAAAGCTAATTCATTATCATGACTTTCTATTAGAATTGGAAATAATTAACTTGATATCTTATTAACATTGGAATTGAAAAACATCAAGTTATTAATATTGGAATATATACTTGCTTTCCAATAGATTCAAATCACGAATGTTTCTCTATAAGTTTTTATAAGATTTTTTTATAAAGACAACAGTATAATTGTTTTGAAATGTTTTTCCTATTTTCATTGGTATTCTATAGCATAATGATTTTCTCAAGATATTGAATTTTGCTTATTTACAATATATTTTAAATGTATAAATAAACTTATTGTCTAGAAATTCTCAATTTTTTTATTATATTACATATTCAAAATTAACAATTTAAAATAAATTAACTACTAAATTTTAAAGAAAATAAAAACTTGTAATTATTAAAGTATAAATTATAAATTAATTTTAAATAATAATAATTATTTTATATTTATAAAAACATGTAATAATATTCTTAACCATGGAGATCCACCCCAACTTTACCATATTTGCAAATAGACTTTGTTACATCCACCCCCACTTTACCATATTTGCAAATAGGCTTTGTTACAATACCATGGCTTATCAAGGTCATGTCCCAAAATTCACCACTTGGTCATGTCCCAAAATTCACCACTTGTTAGTGCGACATTTTATTTAATGTGACATTTTCTTTAATTAATCTATTTAATTGAAAGGGAAAAGAAGAACATTCTTACCATAGTTATTTTAAAGGTAAAACTCAACTTCTTACTTGTGCATACTACAAATAATATTCTACATTATTCTATGGAGTTTAAATCCCTAGCATCCACTTAATAACTTTTTAGAATTATGAAAGCCTTATTAAAAAAATATAAAGGTCTATATTTTAGTGAATAAAATTTGCTGAGCTACTGCATGTCCTCTTTCTACTCTGAGCGCCCCTCATCGACTTCCTCTCCGCTCCGCGGCGGCCTGGGGATTGGCCCTTGCCATGGGCCCCCTTGATTCACCATAGGAGATCCCTAATCCTCAGAAAGCTTTTGTAGATCTTGTGAAATCTCTTCCTCCTCAGTGCCCCAGACCCGCGATTTCAAAATTTGTAAAGAAGCTAGATGTTCTTCAAGAAGTTCAGCTACCCCCAACCTTGCCTCACATGGTAGCATTATCTCTTGCTAAAAAAGGTCTCATAGGACAATTAACAGGCCTTTGGCCATCTCCAAGAACAGTCCAAAGGTGGGTTGAATGAAACTGGTTAGATAAACTCCAAGGGAAAATTCCAATTAGGTTTTGCAGAAAAGGATACTATACATTCCATTTAAAATCAAAATAGGGCAAGGATTTGATCTTCAGGAATGGGACGTACTTCATGGACTCCAGAGGCTTTTACCTCAATAAATGGACCCTAGATTTTGATCCAGAACTGGACATCCCTAGTGTTTTTCCGGTTTGGGTCCGTCTTCCCCATCTCCCTCTGCATTGCTGGGGAGATGAGTCTATCCGAGCCATAGGGAATGTTGTAGGAAAATATATCGATTGTAGCGAGCCGAAGGACAACATGGAAGCCTGTGCAAGGATCTGTGTCGAAGTGGATCTAGGGAGAGGATTACCTGAATCAATAAAGCTGAAAGTGGACGATTGGAGCCATGTCCAGCAACTGGATTACGAGCAAATACCATTTAAATGTAAGGTATGTCACGAGTACATGCACTTTGCTAATAGATGCACTAAACTTGTTAATGCAGAGAGCGACGAGCAGAATGGTCATTGGGGAAGAGTCAAAAAGAAGAAATTAGCTCCTCCTTCCAAGCCTCCCTTGGAGTCCGATAACCCTGGATCTTCTGTTCTTTGCCTTCCCTCTTGCTCCCCCTCTCCTTCTGTTCCCCCTCCACCTGATCCGCTCCTTCCCTCCTCCTCCAACCCCTTTCTTTTCCTCTCCACTTTTGAATCCCCCATTGATGACCCTCTATCTGAGCCCTCTGACCCCCATCAAACCCAGATCGCCTCATCTCAGCCCTCCTCCGATCCTCCTCACTCAAGGATTACTAGAATCTCTTTGAAATAACATGGAGCAACCAGTGACACTTATAAAAAACCAGGACCAGGAAGAAAATCAGCTAAACAACACAAGGATGAGAATGCCGAGAAAGACATAGATATGGGCACTCAAACCCCAATCAAATCCTTCATTCTGGGGCATCAAGTGAAAGAGATAAGCCACAAAGATCAAGAGAGGCGAGCACCTCTCCGCACTCCCAATACACAATGATGAAAATCCTATCTTGGAACAATAGGGGCTTAGGGCACCCCTCTAAAGTTACTGCACTTAGAGACCTAATTCACAGGGAAAAACCTGAAATTATGTTGATCGAGGAGACAAAACAAGGTCAACAGGAAATGAATTTTGTTTAGAGCAATAGAAACAATATTTAGGAAGCATCAGTGGCTCAAGGAGCCTCCGGAGGAATTGTCACCCTCTGGGACAATAGTAAATGGAACTGCACCTCAACCAATCTCCACCAGAATTGGATCAGAACAGCTCTTTAAAGGAAGACAGGCAGCCATCCAATGATCATATACAATGTTTATGTCCCCAACCATTATGGAGACAAGTAAATTTGCTCGAGCGAAGACAAGCATCGATGAGCAGACAAATACAAACATAATAGTCACAGGTGACTTCAATTTGGTCCTTTATGCCAATGAAAAAAGGGGAGGATACTCCATCCCAGATCACTTTAGAGGCCGTCTGGAGGTCATCGCTCAAGAACACGAGCTAGTTGATGTCGTGCCCAAAAATCGCAGGTATATATGGAGTAATTGAAGGATTGGCACTGGTAACATAATGGAAAGGTTTGATAGATTTTTAGTCAGCATTGAGTACCTCTCATCCTTCACTGTAGGATACGCCAACATCCTCAACACCTCAGCTTATGATCATTATCCCATTACTCTCACCCTAGAAGCACACTGTCCTCTTGGGCCTAATCCTTTTAATAATAGTCCCCTTTGGAATTGGATTCTAGCAGCTAGAAACATCGTCCAGAAAACTTGGATCCATCATGTAGAGGGCTTGCCAGGCTTCATCTGGGAAACCAAGCTAAAAAGAGTCAAACAGGTTATAAAGGAATGGGCTAAGCAAAATTACCAAGAGCCAGAGAAAGTCAAAAAGAAAATCAAGAGTGAATTGGAGAGTGTACAAATAAGAATCGAAGAACATGGCCTAACGCAGCAAACCAAGGAGCAATAATGTGTATTATACGCACAACTGAGTCACATTAATAGGGAGGAGGAAATCA
Source organism: Pinus taeda (assembly GCA_000404065.3). Classification (NCBI taxonomy): domain Eukaryota; kingdom Viridiplantae; phylum Streptophyta; class Pinopsida; order Pinales; family Pinaceae; genus Pinus; species Pinus taeda. The sequence goes on from APFE030989809.1 coordinate 19,723, forward strand.
GTGGCGCTTAAAATCCAGAAAATTATGGCTCCAAGGAGACAGGAATACAACCTATTTTCACAAAGAGGCCACTGCTCGAAAGCTCAGGAATAATGTCAGCACAATCCTGGATAATGAAGGAAATTTGCATAGCACCCAAGAGACCATAAGGAAAGGAGCCTCCAAGAATTATACAACCTCTTATCTGAAACCAAAGGGGAAGAAGACTACTCTGACTTTCTCCAGCATTTACCCAAAGGAATCACAATGGAAATGAATTACAATCTCGACAAGGAAATTGAGGAAGAGGAAATCAAAAGAGGAATTTGTAATCGACACCCTAATAAGGTGTCACGACCTCACGGATTCCCCATCTGCTTCTATAGGAGGTTCTTGAATCTTATTAAAAGAGACCCCGTCAAGATGATTTGATGGGTTAAAAGGAAAGGGAAAATTGGAGGGTACACCAACACCACCTTCCTTGTCCTCATCCCAAAAGAAAATTGACCATCTTCTCTCTCCGGATTCAGACTCATCTCCCTTTGCAACGCATCCTACAAAATTTTGTCCAAGATTCTAGCCACTAGAATTAAACCCCTCCTTTCCTCCTTGATCTCTGAAAATCAAGGAGGCTTCTTGCCTAACAGGCAAATCATTGATTCCATCCTCCTTGTTTAAGAAGCCATTCTTTCGAGCCTCTCTAGGAAGGAAAAAATGATTTGTCCTAAAGCTTGACCTAGCAAACACCTTCGAGAGAGTTAGGCACTCTTTCCTTATTGTTGTCTTAAAAAAGATGGGACTCGAGACACACTTCATTAACATCATCGTTGCTTGCATCTATGGACCCTGGATTTCTCCCCTTATCAATGGTAGACATGGTGAAGCATTCCAGTCTTCTCGGGGTCTGAGACAGGGCTGCCCCCTCTCCCCCTATCTTTTTATTCTCATGGAAGAATCTTTCAGTCGAGTTCTAGATCACAATCAAAGAGTGGGGCTTATAACTAGCATCAAATTCAAGAGTGGAGCCAAGAACATCAATCATTCACAGTTTTTTGATGATACTTTGTTAATTGGAGGAGCCTCCACCACAATAGCAAGGCAATTCAAGAAACTTCTGGACCAATTTATGGGGTACTCTCGAGGATTGGTCAACCAACTCAAAAGTTGTATATATGGATGGAATTCTTCAAATCAGGTTATCCACAACATTGCAAATATATTTTGTGTCACATGCAATCTGGACTGGACTCACTTCTCTTATTTGGATATGCCAATGAGTCGAGGTCCTTTGAAGGCTGGAACGTGGAATGAAATTATTGACAAGTTTAAGAGGAAGGTGCAGCAATGGGGTTCACTATGGCTCAACCCAGTAGGTTTCCTTATTCTCCTCAAGTTAGGTATCACCTCTCTTCCCCTATATCGCTTCTCCCTTCATCATGCTCCTCCCATTTTCCATCACAAATTGGAAGTTGTTTTACGCCACTTCCTTTGGCAAGGAGGGAAAAACGACCAAAGCAAGTTTAATTTAGTCAGCTGGAAACAGGTTATCCAAACTCAAGAAAGAGGAGGCCTAGGTATTAGATCGCCAAAATTCTTGAATCTAGCCTTTGGTGTGAAAATTGTATTGAGATTTTTCACAGGACCCTCATCGTGGTGGAAAAGGGTGCTGGAGAAAAAATACCTCAACTCCCCCAGGTAGAAACTCTTTGAATCCAACATACCAAACAAATAGAATCATGGGACAATAACCCATAAACATGCATCAAGAAGCCAGCCCCATAATTAAGTTTCTCAACAATAGGGGTATCCATCACCTACCTCAAATCTCCAACTGGGATCCCTTCTCCCATATTTGGACAGGATGGACCTTCCCGGAAATTCCCAGCGAGTTAAATCCCAATCTAATCTATCTTCAGGCCCTCTTGCACAATAAAGCCCCCATCAAGAAAAATGAGAGTGATGGATTCTGTTGGGACTCAACTGGAACAAGCTACACAGTCAAAGCAGGCCATAAATTTTTATGCAACAACACCTTCCCCATGAATTTATGGAACCCCTCGAAAATAGTCTGGAGATCGGAAGTGCTTCCAAAAATAAAATTTTTTATATGGCTTTTGTTAAAAGGAAAAATCTTAACAGCGGATAACCTTAAAAAAAAGAGGCATCAATGGCCCATCCATATGCCCAAACTGCTGCAAAGCTGAAGAAACTATGCACCACCTATTCGTAGAATATCCCTTTGCTATTGATTGCTGGAAAAGGCTGTCTACCACAGGTAATTTAACTTGGAACTCTCAGCAATCCATAGCTGAGACAATCCACAATTGGAGAAAATGCTGCCAGGAGAGTATGGAACACTCTCCCTTACACCTTGCTATGGCGAATCTAGCTAGTAAGGAATCAAATTTTTTCTCAAGACAAGAACTCAACAAAAAGAATTATCTGCAACAAGGCTAAGAGTCTTTCCCTGGAAAATATCTCAGTCAAGACTATAGGGAATATAGATGCAATGAAGTATAGTGTGGAAGAATGAGATTTCATAAGTTACATACTGGAAAAAAATTACAATGCACAGAAAGGAAGCATGAAGGAGGCACAGAGCAGGGTAGAAATCAGGTCATGGAAACTCAGATTAAAAGAGGAAGAGTTCGCTAATTGGATCCAAAATTGAAACTGCTTTTATCTATTTTTTGATGGGGAATCCAAGTCAAATTGCAACATAGCTGTAGTAGGGGGACTAATCATCAATACCAATGGGGAACACATCCTCCATTATGAGTGGGGTCTGGGGAAGGCTTCGAACAATAGAGCTGAATAATTAGCCCTGTATCAGGGTCTAATTAAGTTTAAAAGAATGGGGATAAGATCGGAAAAAATCTTTGGGGATTCTTCCATTGTCATCCATCTCATGGTCCACCAAAACGATTTGCCCAATATTCATCTACAACAGATAAACAAGCATAATCAGTTGCTACACCAAACAATGGATGATATACAATACTTCCACATTCTCTGCAATCTCAACAGGTAGGCCAACGGTTATGCGAACAAAGCATGTGACAGGTCACCTGGCAACTTGCACTGCAACACCAAGGAATCCCACCAGCCCTTACCATGATCCACATCATTCATCTAAGTACCAAATTGGTCATCTCCATCAGAGAGGATGTTGGCATTATGGTTCTGGTATATGTTTCAGATGTTGTACTTGATGGCAACACCCATGGCATGGCTCCCATTTTGATAAAAATAAAGAAGTACGTAGGAGAACAGTTCAGGAGGTGCGTACCCGCAGGAATGCCATGCAGGGAGCGCATCCAAATACGTGGATTACCCATCCATGAGGTGCGTACCCCAGTGCACACATTCCAAGGCAGTTAAGCGCCCACACGTGGGGGTTCTCATGGTATTTAGCCAACAGTATTGGGTTATCATGGTTTTGGTCCATGGTATTGATTATTTTATTATTATTATTATTGAGCCCCATGATCCTTGATTTGAGGAAGAGATAGCCTATATAAAGCAAAGGAGATCATTTGGCTTGAGCATCTTTTGGGTGATTGAATATCTTAAGATCTGATTTATTTGGTTCTCGGTTCTTAAAAGATTGATCTATAAAGGAGAGGTTAGCAACGAACCTGCGAAGGGTGATCTCTTAAGCACAAGTTCAGATCTGAGCATCTGAGGTTATTTCAGCCCTAGTCCAAGGTACGCAGAGGCGCCGAAGGTTCTGTGCATGGGTACGCAGAGGCGCCGAAGGTTCAGTGCGTGGGTACGCAGAGGCGTCGAAGGTTCTGTGCGTGGGTACGCAGAGACGCCGAAGGTTCTGTGCGTGGGTACGCAGAGGTGCCGAAGGTTCAGTGCGTGGGTACGCAAAGGCGCCAAAGGTTCAGAGCGTAGATACGCAGGGCGACAGTGGTTCAGGTGCATGCCTTCTACAGCAGCACGCGGCGCGATTATTCTTTTGGGTGCGTACCTGTTGTGAAAGTACGCGGCGCGATAGTGCCATTCGGTGCGTACTGTACGCAGATTAGTGAAAGGAGCAGTGCGTGGCCACGCAGTCAAACAGAAGGAGCTCTGCGGGTATACGCAGAGAGCCAGAAGGAGAAGTGTGTAGCAACGCAGGCCAGTAAAAGGAAAAACCGCGTATCTGTGTTAAGATCTTCTGTTGGTTGAATTTTTCTGTTGATAAGGTGTTCTGGGTTCTGTTCTGTTATTGTTGATCTAGTTATTGCAGCTGACTGTATAATTTACATGTACTTGATGATCATTTGATGTATATGGATCCAGTTTGAAAATTTATGAAAAGTGGTCCTTGAAAAGAAGTAGGGGGTTGTAGCTCCCTTCCAGGAGAGACTGGAAAACGAGAGAGAGTTGTAGCTCTCTGCAGGTTGCAGCCTGCGTACTGGTAAAGGACTGCACCAGTACAAGACCATTGTAAAAGGAGTTTCTAATTTGAAAGAAGATAGAGACATATTGCAGCAGGTGGTTTTCACCCACATTGGGTTTCCACCTTATATCTGGTGTTCTTTGATGTGACTGTTTGCTTTTCTGGATTCATGCTCATAATTTGTGATATTGGTATGCAAAAATAATTCAAAGTATAAATAAGAAAGATTTGGTAAAAGAATTAGATAATACTGAGTCACCCCCCCTCTCAGTATTATTGTCAACAATTGGTATCAGAGCAGGTCCTTCAGAGAAGCTTGATCGCTTGAAGGTAGATCGTTCATCATGAGCAACTACGAGAGAGAAGCATCAATCAGGCCACCGGTCTTTGATGGGACAAACTTCGATTATTGGAAGGTAAGGGTTACTGCCTATCTTCAATCTCTTGGTACAGAAGTTTGGAACATTGTAGAGACAGGCTATGCTTTTCCTTCAACTACTCCTACAGATGCAGACGAGAAAAAGAAGTATGAAACAAATGCTAAAGTAGTCAGTACTCTATTAGGATGTATATCCCAATCGGAATTCATGAAGGTAATGCACTATAAATCTGCAAAAGAAATATGGAAAAAAATTGTCACAAGCTATGAAGGAGATGAACAGGTAAAGCATGCCAAACTTCAAACTCTCAGGATTCAGTATGAGACTCTCAAGATGTATAATGATGAAAGTGTGGCTACCTATTTTCTTCGAGTAGATGAAGTTGTTAATTGTATGAAAAATCTAGGTGAAGAAATAAAAGAGGCTATTGTGGTTGAAAAGGTGCTAAGATCATTGTCCCCCAAGTTTGAATCTAAAGTATCAGCAATAGAGGAAAAAGAAAATCTACGAATTCTTACTATGTCTCAGCTACATGGAATTCTAACTGCTTATGAAATGAGAAAGGGAGGTCCATCAGATAGAAGAGAAGCTGCTTTCAAGGCATCAGGCAAAGGAGATCATTATGAAGCAAGCCACGTCCCAGAAGAAGAGGAAGAAGAATCAAACTTTGTCAGAAATCTTCAAAGGGGTGCTGGAAGGTTCAGAGGTAAGTTGCCTTTTAAATGCTTTGCTTGTGGAAGAGTAGGTCATTATGCTGCAAAATGGCCTCATAAGAATAAAGGAAAGGGACCTGCTAGATGGAACAAGAAATAGGGTGCAAATAAGAAAAGCTACTACACTCATGAAGATAGTGATGGTCTATCAAATAGTGATGAAGATGAACGAGGTAATGAATATAAATTGTTAATGGCATTTGAAGATGATGATTATATGGATGCTATAGATGTGGATTACTTTCATGAAGAAATTACTAAACTTAAGAGATGTATAGAAGAGAAGAATATGATCATTGAAACTCTACAATTTCAAATTGATGAAAAGGAAAGACATCTTGAAAAATTAGAAGGTGAAATTGTTGCTCTTAGAAAAGAGATTGAGAAAACAAAAGCAATTAATCTTAAGTTTGTCAAAGGATCTGAAACTCTAGATGAGATTATCAATGTTCAGCGTTCTCCTCTAAACAAGACAGGTCTGGGCTATACTGGAGAAACTTCTCAAGCATCCACCTCAAAGAGTTATCTTGAGGCAGCAAAAGGGAGTGAGCAAAAGCACAATGGAGACTATCAGGTAAAGCAGGGACAAATTGCAAATAAAGGCCATCAGCAATCTGTTTTAAGAATGAACAAAGGTTACAACCAGCCACAGGTAAGGTCTTCTCAATTTGGTTCAAGAAACATGGCCGGTAGATTTGATAACCGCAGAAGTTTCTTTAATGGACAATGCTTTTCTTGCCATAACTTTGGTCACAAAGCAGCTCAATGTGTTGCATATAAAACAATCATGACTATAGAAGCTCAAAAACAAAGGAGCATGACTGAGAATTCAAAAAGGACCTATAATAATTTTTCAGCTCCTGAGAATGAAGTTGAATGTTCTATTTGCAATAATTTTGGTCATGAAGATTCTGAATGCAGGAGCAGGTTACAGCAGGAAAAGAAACAATGGTCTAATTTTGGTCATGAAGATTCTGAATGCAGAAGCAGGTTACAGCAGAAAAAGGAACAAGCTTCAAACACCAAAACATGGAGAATAAAGGAACCTCAAACAGAAAGGTGTGGAATAGCATTCTATGCAGAGGGACAAGGAAATCTATGGTACATTGACAGTGGATGTTCAAAGCATATAACTGGTGATAAAGAAAAACTTGAGTCATATGCTGCTCTAGAAAAAGGAAAGAAGGTTTCTTTTGGAAATGACACTCCAGCTACTATAAAAGGAAAGGTGTTGCTCAGTTAAAAGAACAAGTCAAGGCTGGAAATGTTTTGTATGTTGATGGATTAAAACATAATCTTCTGAGCGTCAGTCAGATGTGTGATCAAAGAACCGAG
>APFE030989814.1:0-18403 GCA_000404065.3 Pinus taeda
AAAAAATAAAACAAATATTTATAATATAAAATAAAATATATAAATTCCAATTGGGTTAAATGATTTATTTTTAATAAGAATTTGTTATTTTTGGGTAAGAGGCTAAATTTAAAAAGAAGAAGAAGAAGAAGAAGAAGAAGTTAAAAATGATAATGGAATGAGTGTAAACATTTAAATATGACCTCAATTAATAATAAAAAGTTCAATTAATAAAAATAATAAAAAATAATTTGTTATATTTTGATTTTGTTACTAACTTGTGAATATGCCTTTTTAGAATACCATGGGCCAATATCATGGCTTATCAATACTACAAGTCTAAAAACATAACTTATTTCACAACCAAAATATTTTACAACAATATGACAAGATTCTTAACCCTATATATTCACCCCCACATTATGGTAGATACTATTAACTTGTAAAAAATAGTCTTTGTTACAATACCATGAATTATCAATACCACATACCCAAAAAAAATAAAATATTTCACAATAAAATATTTTATAACAATATGACAAGATTGTAAACATGGATATTCACCCACACTTTACCATGGATATTAACTTGTAAATCCGCTTTGTTACAATACCATGGGCGAATACCATGGCTTATCAATAGCACATGTCGAAAAACCATAACTCATTTCATAGTAAAAATATTTTATTTTAATTTAATTTTACAACATTTTTTTAATTGAATCTAAAAGGGAAAATGTTACAATTTGAGATATATCTAAACCCTCTATCCTCACAACTACTAAAAATATTCCCATAGAAATTAAATTAAGGTTTTAATAAAATTAAGCTAAGATGGATCTATGTCGGTTCTTTATAAATAAAGAGAGAGAGAGAGTATCGACATAGATCCATGTTACCTAAGGATCCAAGGGATGAGAGCAAGCAAATTGAATCATTATAATAGATTAAATATAGTGCATGATTTTTTAAAGTTTTTCATTATTTTTTTTCTTTGACATGATCGACCCAAAATATAGGTTTAATATTTTACAACCAATACCATGGGCCAATACCATGTCTTATCAATACTACAAGTCCAAAAACCATAACTTATTTCACAACTAAAATATTTTACAACAATATAACAAGAGTCTTAACCGTGGATATTCACCTCACCTCCACATTACGGTAGATATTATTAACTTGTAAAAAATAGCCTTTGTTACAATACCATGGATTATCAATACCACATGCCCAAAAAACATAAATTATTTCACAATCAAAATATTTTATAGCAATACCACATGCCCAAAAAACATAAATTATTTCACAATCAAATATTTTATAACATATGACAAGATTGTTAACCATGGATATTAACTTGTAAATCGACTTTGTTACAATATCGTTGGTTATCAATACAACATTTTTTTACTTGAATCTAAAAGGGAAAATGTTACAATTTGAGATATATCTAAGCCTTCTATCATCGCAACTACTAAAAATATTCCTATAGAAATTAAAATAAGGTTTTAATAGAATTAAGCTAAGATGGATCTATTTTGGTTATTTATATATATATATAAAGATCCGGCATCAATCCATCATAGCTAAGGATCCAAGGGAAGCAGGCAAATTGACTAATTATAATAGATTAAATATAATGCATGAATTTTTAAAGATTTTCATTATTTTATTTTCTTTGACATGATTGATCCAAAATATAGGTTTAATATTTTACAACTAATTAAGTTTTTCTAATTTAGATCATTTCTTAAACACAATACAATGTGATCAAATTTAAGAGAGAATTGGGCAGGGGGTGGAGAGAGGGAGCGAGACAGTGAAAAAGTTGGAGGATAGAGAGAGAGAGAAAGAGAGAGTGATGGGGGAGAGAGAGTGTGAGGTAGGAGAGAGGGACGAAAGGAAGGAAGAGAGAGAGATATGGAGTTGGAGTGGGAGAGAGAGGGAGAAAAGAACAAAGACATAGAGAGATGGAGGTGGAGAGAGTGAGGAGTGAGAAGGGAGAGATGGAGAGAGAGGGAGGGAGAGAGGAGAGGAGGGAAGAGAAAGAAGAGGAGAGGATAGAGATAGGGAGAGAAGGGGAAGGGAGAGAGATGGAGAAGGACAGGGAGGGGGGGAGATAGTGATAGAGTTGGACGGAAGAGAGAGAGAGAGCGATTTGGGGGGAGAGATAGATGGAGGTGGGAGATAAGGGATAGAGAGGAAGGAAGATAGAGATGAGGAGAGAGAGATGGAATTGGATGGGGTGGGAAAGGGAAGCAACTAGAAAAACATAGAGGGAGAAAAGTGGAGAGAGAGAGGGGTGACAAGGGATTTTCTACTAGTATCATCACCATTGTGGTTTACAATTGGATGGATCTCACTTGGTGTTTCTAATTATTATTATTTTCATTGCTCGAATTTCCTCCTACTTGTTAGTATCATATACGCTTTGGAAAAATTGTTGTGCTAGGTGCTATGTGGAGGATCAAAGTGAAGTTGGAGTCGATGACTTGCTAATATTTTTTCCCTTCTCATTCATATTACCACATTAATAATCCATAGCCTAGATTTTGCTTGATTGATTTAAGAATCATCATGGGTTGTGTAATCTTTAGGACTAAGGATTGAGGATTCTATGTGTGTTTATTAGTGTTTCCTCTTCATTACGTGTGTTTTTGTTGGATGTTGGCATTGTTGTACTTGTCCATCAGTATTGCTAGACGATGTGTGGAAGTGTGAGGTTGTTGTTAAAGTTGACGGTTCACAAGGATGTTATGTGCATGCACACTTGGCAAATGATTTGAATTTAATTCCATGTGAATGTTATCAAAGGATATAACCTCAAAGATTCTAATCAAATCCCTAATTGTAATCATCCAATAAAGAAGTGTTTAAGGAAGTATAACCTTTCAGCCAATCTATAACAACCTTTAAATCCCCTGTCACTTGTAAGTTTAGATTGGAGAAGTGACATAATTAAAATGACTAAGATAAACGACTAATTTATATTATTGTAGTACTTTCTAAGTAGTCGTATTTTTGTTTGTAGGCTAAATTAATCATTCATGTTAGTCATTTTTAGTTCTATTACTTATTAGTTAGTCATATATTTTAACCCGAGACTAAATTGGTCATTTATGTTAGTCATTTTTAGTTGGGTCAGTTGATATTTCTCAATTTTGGTAGTATTTCACTTGGAAAAGCTACGGTGACTAACGTTTTTAGTCATCTAGTCACTAATTTCATCATTTTCTACTAGTGTGTGAGAGCTAAAGCTGTGTGTAATCCTGAGATATTTCCACTTGTATGATAATACAAATAGCGGGGTTTTCAACTGAGGCTTTCCCTAGAGTATTCTTCTGTGTTTCATGTGTATTAAATCTTCTTCTCTGTTATATGTGTTTTGCTTGATCTTGCTCAAATCTATTAAGCTTTTGCAAGTTTGATTGTAGAAGTAGATTAAGTATTTTTCTTTAGTTATATTGCATAATCAGGTTAATCTACAGTCAAAATTTCTACAGGGGGAAAAGTGGTAAATATTGAGGTAGAAATAGTCGATTTGAATCTGGATTACAACCTCCTTTTAGGCAAGAATTGGATTTATGTATTCACGTCCTTTTCTTTCCTCATGAAGGGATAATTGTAAAATTTGATCAGATGGATTATTCTTCGGGTGACTCCCATGCATCTTCTGAGTCTACTATTCCATTAGCGGACAATCCCAAACAACCTATAGAGAATTTAGGAGTTGGAATGTACTCTTCCTTAATGGGTGATTCTGATATTCCTTCTCGTATAGCTAGAATTAATGTTATTTCATCCTCCAAGGGACCTTCTCGAAGGGATTTCTTTAGAAATCATTATTTTTTGGACCCTTGGCCTTTACCCTCATCTACCACCACATTAGATGAAGGGCAGGTAGGTGGAATGGCATGTCGTATGTCTGCAACAAAAATTGCTTATCAGTCTATTGTTAACTCTGCAGACTCCAATCCTACTCCTTGCTCACCAGATGAGCTGGATGGACATGTGGCTCTGGCCTTGACCCTCGATTCAACTTTGGCTCAGGATTTCTTAGATATTATCTTTCCATCTGAAGAAGAAATCCTAGAAGCAATGATGGGTGTTGATAGACCATGGGATGATTTGCATCATCGTTCCTATTTCCTCCCTCATTTGCGGGAAGTTGAATCAAGTTTGTACAGTCCTTCTACTAGTGATGTTCATGCAGTTTTAAACCCTTTGGCCCCAACACATTTTTTTGCTGAAGGTAATATGTCTGTTATCTCACAAACTGTACCGGTGAACAATCTCTAGGAATCCTAACATTATTGAAAATGTCTTCATTATAGTTTACTGTTCCCCTGAAGAAATTCAAACTTAAATCGATCTCTTCAAAGAGTTTCGTGATGTGTTCGCTTGGTCTTATGAGGAAATTCTTAGAATAGATCCATCTATAATCCAACATGAGATCAAGACGAATGAAAATTCTAAACCTATTCATCAAAAACTTCGACTAGTCAATCCTAGAAAAGTAGTAGCTATCAAAGCTGAAGTCGAGAAGCTACTTAAGGCGGGTTTCATAAACCCTGTTCATTTAACTGAGTGGGTCTCTAATCCAGTCCCTGTAGACAAAAAGCAAGGAACGATTCGAGTATGCATTGACTTTAGGGATGTAAATAAGCCTTGTCCTAAGGAAAATTACCCCACATCCTTTATTGATCAAATTATTGATGAATGTGCTGGTAATGAGATTTTTTCATTTATGGACAGATTCTTTGGTTATAATCAAATTACTATCCATCCAGAAGATCAGCACAAGAAAACTTTTATTTGTCCCTGGGGTATGTTTGTGTACAAAAAGATGCCTTTTGACCTCAAAAATGTTGGAGCTATTTTTCACTAGGCCGCGTCTTACGCTTTTCATGACATCAAGCACATTATCGAAGCATATCTAGATGATTTAGCTTCTCGTTCTCGAAAGAGAATTGATCATCTTGAACATCTTTAGTTGATTTTTGAGTGTTTTCATTTTTATAAAATCTGCTTGAATCCGAATACGTGTGTTTACACGGTCACATCTGGTTGGTTGTTAGGATTCATCGTGTCAACAGAGGGGATTCATGTAGATCCCTTCAACATTAAGGAAATACTTCTGTTGACTCCCCTGTCTTCCATACGTCAACTTCAAAGTCTCCAAGGAAAAGCAAATTTCTTGAGGAGATTTATAGCCAATTATGCTGAGATCAAAAAAGGATTTATGGGATTGCTTAAGAAAGGGGTCCCATTTTCATGGGATGATTTCGCGCAACGATATTTTAATGCTTTGAGAAAAGCATTAACCTTTGCTCCATTGTTGATTCCACCTAATTATAGTAGATATTTCCTCTTGTATCTCACTGCAGCAGAATCAACCACTGGTATGGTTCTGGTTCAGGAAGATGATGCCTTATGTGAGCGTGTAATTTACTATCTAAATCGGGGCTTGGTAGGTCCTGAACTGTGCTATTCTCCAATCGAGAAATTAGCTTGGGCAGTTGTCCATGTTGTCCAACGGCTTCGGAATTATATTATGCTTCAAAAAACGTTTGTCTTAGTAGTCGTTAATCCATTTCAGTTTGTTCTCGGTATGCGAGCGATTAGGGTCAAATATAATAGATGGATTGTCATCTTGCAAGAATTCGACCTCGAATTCATGTCGACTAAATATAAGAAATCTTTAGTATTTGCAAAGTTGATATCATAGTTGCCTTGTGAGGAAGAAATTATTCACGAGGAAAATTTTCCTGATGAACATCTATTTCTTATTTCCTCATAAGATCCTTGGTATGGGGATATCATTGTATATCTCCAGACTTCGAAGTTTCCACCCGCTTTTTCCAAGGATGAGCGTAGAAAGTTGTGTCACCTCGCTAAGAATTATGTTATTATAGGTGACACATTATATCGTTGCGAGATTTATTCAATCCTTAGGTGTTGTTTAACCTTGGAAGAGGTTGAGTCATTACTTAATGATTTCCACAATGGAGCTTGTGGTGGTCATCTATCTAGGCTTGCTACAACCTAAAAAAATTGCGAGCAGGCTACTTTTGGCCTTCGATATTCAAAGATTATATTGAGGCAGTCAAAAGATTCCATCCTTGTCAGGTCTATACTTGGAAAATTCGTGCATGTCTAGCTCTTCTTTTCCTTGTTATCACCGTCGGTCCTTTCATGAAGTGGGGCATTGATTTTACTACTTGTAATCCACCTTCGGCAAGAAATCACAAGTATATCATTGTGGTCGTAGACTACTTTACTAAGTGGGTTGAGGCCATGCCTACTTTTAAGAATGACAATGAAACAACAACCTTGTTTCTCTTCAACCAAGTTATTTCCTGGATCAGTATTCCTAAAGAGATTATCACTAACCATGGCAGTCATTTCCAAAATCAATTGATGTCTGAATTGGCTCTCAATTTGGGTTTCTAGCATGAGCATTCATATCCATATTATCCTTAGGCTAATGGGCAGGTTAAAGCTGTGATCAAATCCCTTAAAATTATCCTGCAAAGGACGACTGACAAATCTAGATCCAATTGGCATATGATGTTGTATCTGGAACTTTGGGCATACCAAATGTTAGTTAAGACTGCCACTAGTTTTAATCCCTTTCAAATAGTTTACAGGTTGGAATCTATTTTTCCTATTGAATGTGGAATTCCTTCCCTTAAACTAGTTGTTTAACTTCTTCTTGAGACTTCTAGTCTTGAAGATCACCTCGTTCAATTGGAGCATCTTGATGAGCAGCATCGAGATGCTGCCACAATAAACGAAGACCATAAAAAGGGTAAAATTGCAATGTGATAAAGATGTTCGTCCTAGAAATTTTTCTGAAGGCAAACTTGGCTTAGTCTACGATCAAGACAAAGACGCCTTGGGGGCAGGCAAGTTTAAGTCTATGTGGTACGGTCCCTTTATTGTCAAGCGAGTTTTAAAAGAGGGAGCTTATGAATTGATTGAATTTGAAGGAAACAAGTTGGCAGAGCCCAGAAATGGGCTATACCTTAAGAAGTACTTTGCTTAGGCTTCAACCGAGCATTTACATGTTTGTATATATTATATGTTTGTACATATCTATCTATCGGTTTTAATGATGTCGATATTTTTTTATCTACTTTGGCAGGTATTGATGGACAATTTGATATATCTAGGGTTCACCGGTGGTGCCAGTAAACACACCCAAAACCTTTCTTTCGTAGCTTGGGTGATTTATTATCCATCTAGCTAGTTGATGGTTTCGAGAGGAGTGTGTATCGGTCTTGCTTCGAATAATATTATCGAATATATTGTTGTTATTAATTTTATATCTAAAGCAATATCTCTTGATATTGATTCATTAGCGGTTTATTTAGACTCACAACTGGTGGTATCTCAACCGAAAAACATCTATCAGGTATGAGATCCATATTTGTATCTCCAATTTTTGAGAGTGTGGTTGTTGCACCGATTATTTGTTTACATTACATTTGTTCACATTCCACGATCAGAAAATTACTTAGCATATTCTATTGCTAATAAAGCATTGTATTGGCATATAAATCATTCATCAAATTAAAAAACATCAAAAATAATCGAAGTATCATATGTAAATATGATCATCATAAAATCATCTATATATAGATAGAGTGTTTATGTCCAAAATAATATGCAAAAGTCGAGACAAAATGCCCTACAAAATTTTGGCTTATTCCCATCATCATATATAGAAAAGATCTAATCATCTATCTAACGATCTTGCTAAGGATGAGCAGATAGAAAGTAAATGACGGCATTGGCCACACGTCGAAATAGTCGCACCTAGTCTCGTGGTACTCCCACCACGCACCGCTGCATCTCCTCTGGTAAGTTCTCTATGGCCACCATGGGTACTTGGTGAGTCAGTCTCACTAAGTTCCTCTGGACTACATGGAGAACTCTCTCAGTCTCAGTTGCAGCCCCTTCGACATCTCCTCTACGACACCTATGTCAAGGAAATATGTCAGGTCTCACTGCTCCCACTTCTGAAACATGATCAATATATTTTGTAAGTGTCTTGTCTCATCAAAAATATTTTTAATTCATTTATATTGAAAATCCAAAAAATATTAAAATTCAAAAATTCAAAAATCATTTATACCTATGGCACCCCGTGCTGCATCTAGTGGTAACATTAGATCTGGAACTCCCTGGAAATCCATTCTAGCATAGGGGTAGTCATCGACTGCAATGACCTATTGATCCCACCAAAGGAAAAACTCGTCATCAAAAGTCATCCTAGGGACCTCACCCACCCCTAGGAATTTCATCAAGTCAACCCATATGCCCATCTGCGGATCTCTCAGGCTACTGATGGTAAATAATACCTTGGGACAAAGCCCAGGTACTTTCTCAAAAAATAATGAGCATAAGATAGTGTCGTATCTGAAATTCTTTGTCTAACCCTTCTAAACGAAAGTGAGTTTGTTCTTCATGTTGGTCAGTAGAGGTGTACACCAATCAAAGACAGTAGTGAGGCAATCCACTGCTAGGCTCATGGACACACGTGAAGCCTGATGTAGAGCATCAAAACCGTTTACCCTGGCTATGGTAAATAGTAGGATTTTCAATGATAAACTCTCTATGTGCTTGATTGGAATTTGACTTCTAACCTTTTCAGGGTGGCCAGGATAGTATATGCAGACGTAGTCTTCTACACTAAGATTACCTCTCGTCCTACCAGTAGAATGCACTCTCTCCCCATCGAGAAATACCTGTAATGAAATAAATATATTCTATCTCAATCCTCAGGGGCATCTAATCAATCATGAATGCATCATCTTCTACACTCAAATAATGAATCAACAACTCAAGCAATCAAGTATTCACCTTCATGTTTGGCATTTTAAAGAATTTTAGCAAACCACAACATCTCAAATCATCTAAGTCATTTTGATCCTCCATCACTTGGTTATCAATGGCATTGTGCTCCTTTTCACGCTAGGTAATTGTCATCCTACCAAAAAAGATGTTTCAAATCATTAAATCAATATACCTTTAGCCTAAGCATGTGGCAAAGTAATTTTTGTGTGACATTTTATTCGAGGCACTATTTGTTTGCTTGTTTTGGTTAGAAAAGGGTTTTATTTGGTTTTATGTGACTTCCAATTTATCATTTGTAGCATGTTTAGAAACGGGAAAGAATGACATGTGACAATTATATTGTAGAAATTGATGTTGAATGAAAGGATAGAGAGTTTAACCAAACTACCATCCCCTTTGGTAAAGGTAGATGAACATCTTAAAAAGTTTCCTAAGAATACACCATATACAGAGTTTGAACACAAGTAATATACAATTTTTTTCTTTTGCAAATATATTATTTTTTCTACCCAAGATATCATAGCAAGAAAAATATTGATATTGTAGGAATTGTTTGAGGTCCTCATTGAGGTCTATTTTTCTGATGTCCTACTTGATTGATACCTTCTCATGACAGGAAGGCTTTAAATATGATTTAATATGTTCCCGAATCCAATCAAATTCAAATTTTATATGTATAAAAGATAAAAACAAATGTCAATGCCTTCGTTTGATTGTTACTTGACTCAAGTGTGGGCAAGTTACAGGAAATGGGATTGGAAAAAGGGTGGGGAGACAATTCAGATTATGTCTTTGATATGATTCATTTGTTGTTGGATATCCTTCAGACACTTGATCTATCAAATTCGGGAATGTTTCTAGTAGGGATTCCTGTGGTTTTTAATGTTGTGATTCTTTCACCTCATGGTTATTTTGGGTAAGAAAATGTTTAGGAATGCCAAACATCGGTGGACACATAAATATTATATTATATACTATATTTATATATTATATATATATATATTATTATATATATAATATATATTATTATATTTATTATATATATTTATTAATTTCAATGTCTATTTGATGATATCCCATATTTATTGTTTGATTGCAATTTTAATGTTTCCTTTGATTTTGTTTTGTCTTTTAACTATGAAATTGAAAATACTTGGTATCATGTCCATTTAAACAACATCCAAAGCTTTTAGATGAAATTAGTATTACACGATATTGATTGAAATCATTTTAATTTTTTGTGTTAAATTATTTTCACGACTATTAGAAAAGTTTATTTTGTTGTTATTATTTGAGCATAGGTTGTCTATATACTTGACATAGTTCATGTGTTGGAGAATGAAATGTTGTTGAGAATAAATCGATAAGGATTAGCCATTTATTTGTTTTCAAAATTATCTACAGCTTAATCTTTTTAGAATGTAACTTAGTTGGCATGATTGTGCCTAAGATTTCCTTGAAGGTTGAATACAAAGTTACTAAGGTATTCTTTTCTATGGTGACATTTTATTTGCTTTGTTTATACAGGTCATCTGGCCATATAGTGGCAACTATTGCCTAACTGAAGAAAACTGGTTCGAGTTTCTTGCTTTTTTGGGGGGAATGGCATTCACATTGCTGATAGTGAAGTATATGTCGTATAAATCCTTTATAGTCTACTTTAATTTATATTCTAGTGTTCATCGTCTTTCATGTCTTATACTCTACATTGTATCTTATTTCGTTTTCAAAAGTGGAACTCAGTATGATGATAAGAAGCATGAATTGAAGAAAGAAGAGAACAATAACACTAGAGCAACAAATGCAGAAAGAGAGACTAGTGATACCCTTAAAGGTTCCTTAAAGCTAATATCCCGCATGAGACACACACATTGAGACTGGTGTTGAAATCTTCAAAGTTGGTGAATTCACCTGTAATGCCTTGACAACACAATGACAATGTTTTGAAGTGATGAAACAATATTTTATGTGTAAATTGTTTGCCAATCAATATTAAGTTAGAAACTCATATTGTAATACTTGACATTTCATATAATATAATTTATGGTTGAAATTATTTATAGTTGTAATTGATATTATTGAGAATTGTAATTAAGATATGTAACTTTGCATTTTTATATTAGACGAACATGCACATTGTATGTCATTTTTTTTAATTTAGTCACAAAATCATACAAATTAATTTATGTTGATTAATAATGAACACATAAAATCAATTTAAAACTACTAAATTAATAGTTTATACTGGTTAATGATGAACACAAATAAAATTAATATATGACTAAATTAGTCATTTATAATGATTATTAATGAAAGTAAATGAAATGAATATAAACTACTAAATCATTGGTTTATATAATGAATATGAAACTACCAAAAAAAGATGAATGACTAATGTAAATGATAAATTTGTGATTACAAATGATGACTAAATTTTTCGTATATATGACTATTAGTAGCTAATTTATAGTATCTTATAACACGACCAAACTTTAGTCATATTTATTTGGTCATTAATTGGTTTCAAACGATGACTAAAATTTGCATATATATGACTATTAGTAGTTAATTTAAAGTATCTTATAACGTGACCAATATTTTGGTCATATTTCTTTAGTCATTAATTGGTATTCTCAGGTGATCATATAGTAGTATATTTTGTTGTGTATTTGGTCATTAGTTGTGGAAATTAATGACTAAATCAATGATTAAATTAATGACTAAATTTATGACTAAATATACTACTAAACAATAAAATTGAGACAACCAATTAATGACTAAGTTAAAAATGACAAAAAAAATGGTCGCATTATGATACTGTAAATTAGCTATTATTGGTCACTGACTCGAAAATGGTCATTTATATATAAATTTTAGTCATGTTTTTAGTAACAAATTATCCATTTTGTGCTTCTTCAACTTCTACTGCGGAAACATGTTGTTTCACTTTCCTTTTCTTGTTAACCATATTGGGAAAATCTCTCTTGAAATGTCCATATTCTTAATAGCCATAACATTGTATCTATGACTAAATATACTACTAGACAACCAATTAATGACTAAGCTAAAAAAGACTAAAAGTTGGTCGCAATATAAGATACTGCAAATTAGCTATTATTGGTCACTAACTGAAAAATGGTTATTTATATGTAAATTTTAGTCCTTTTTTTAGTAACTAATTAGCCATTTTGTACTAGTATTTCTTCAACTTTTGTTGCGGAAACATGTTGTTTGACTTTTCTTTTCTTGTTAGCCATATTGGGACAATCTCTCTTGAAATGTCCATATTCTTGACAGCCATAACATTTTATCTTTAATAAGTCTTTCTTCTTCTTAGAGGAAGAAGATCCATTTCCTTTCTTATGTTGAGGTCCAAACTTCTTCTTTCCCTTATTCTTGAAGCGAGTTGAAAAGGCTTTAACTTCTTCATCTTGATGATCTCTAGTCATCAATCTTGCTTCTCCTTATGCACAGGATGTCCATAATTTTTCAAATGAATGATCTTCTTTCCAACTGCTTAATCTGTATGTTGCAAATACATCCTATGATCTAAGGAGACCATTGAGTGTTAATATAGTCACAAATTATTAATTGAGAATTGATTCTCCAATAGCTTTAATTTGATCTTTTATTTGTGAAATCCTCATGAAGTAAAAGGCCACAATATTGTTATTAGTCATCCTTGTATTTCATAGCTCATTCTTCAAACTCGTGGACTAAATAACATCCTTGATAGTGTAAAGATTTATTAGGGCATCATACATCTTCTTGGAGGTGTCATGTTTTACAATGTAGGGGATGAGATGATCTCTAATTGAATATACTATGAGAGTCATGACAGTAACGTCATCCTAGTTGAACTTCTCCTTTCTAGCTGCATCAGTTGGTTCAGTAGTCTTTCCTGTCACAATATCCAATACTTTGTTTTTTGCAAGAATAATATATATCCTGACTTTCCAAGCTTTGAAGTTTGATGCTCCCTATAACTTGTTTTCATACTTCATGGAGGAAGCCATAGATGTCAATGTGTGAGAAGGACTTTAATAAAATGCTCTCTTTAGGGTTTCAGTAAAGGTGATCTCAATGTTCTTTCCGTCCTTCACAAAAGCTTTTATCACATGTTTATTTTCTAGTGCAATTAGGGTTAGCACAATATTTCTAAAATTTTGGTAATAAATTTTTATGTACTATATCTTCTTTTAACTCATTCCAATATATCATTCAACAATTATACTTCAAAAATTCAACATTAAAGAACACAAGAAAAGTAGAGATCACAATGCGCAAAAGAAAGACAAGATTTTCCCTAGGAAAACCCACTATGGAGAACAACCCAACGACCTTTTCAATAGAGAAATTCTTTTTATTTAATGAGAGACACACCTAGACCTATGGTCAAACTTGGTTTTCTCTTACAATTCCAGTCAATCAAATTGATCCTGCACTTTGCTCTTAATCCTCCATTTCTAGAATTTTCGCCCTCCTATAATAGCTAGTTGCCCAAAATTTCGGCCCTATAACAGTTGCCACAATAACGTAGAAAAAATTCCCCCCTTACAATAGTTTCCCCATAAAATGTAAACCACGAAGAGAGAGAGACTTATTCACACATGAGAGTTATTGGAGAGATAAAATCCAACCTTCTTCTTCGTCCTTATTTGTGCACTAAAATTGTCTTGTGTGAGGAATGTGAATTTCCCAAATGAGGAGCTCGAGCTGCCTTTATATAAAAGTCTATCTAGCGTGAATGGACATGTATCTTAGCCAGGGTTGGCTTAACTTGGAGGGAAGCTGGCTTGTCACTTTTGGAGCCAAAATTTTCATTTCAAAAATTCAAATTTACATCTTTTAAAAGTCACAATGGGACTTTGACTCAAAATAATTTTTTCTTTCACTCAAGCATTTATAAACATTATTTACAATGATAAATACCATTACAAGAAGTGACCAAAAGTACATTATGAATATTTACCATAGTTAAAAATTCAACAAGAACTATAGTTGCATTCTAATCCAAGGTAAATGGATTAGTGGTTTATGGATGCCACAATATATATACATTGTATTGTAATAATGTAAAGAAAAATAAATATTGAAAATATTTCCAATTTTCTTGGTTTGTGTTTCCATGGTAAAATCTTTATGTTGATGTGTGTGTTGTGCAATTGCATATTTTTTGTATTATTAAAAATATCTTTGTAGCAATTAATTATATAGGGTTAAAACCTGTAATGGTTGTTGTGTTAATGATATTTAGGCGCAAGATCCTTCTATAGTAGTCTATTTTGGTAGGGGCGTCCTTTTTGAGTTAGAGGTTGATTTCCCCCATCGTTTCTATGATGGGGGGGATTATCGTAAGTTCTCCCTTGATTAGGAGTTTGATTAATATTAGTGTGTTTCCTTTTGTTCTTATGCCCTTAGCTAAGTTGATTTTTGTTGCTTAGGATATAGTGGGGGTTGGGGGGTGTTCCCATGTCTTAGCCAAGAGATGGTGGGTTATGAATGAAGTTGAACTCTTTTTTTAGTGTTACATAGGTAGAAGGTGGGGTGATGAAGAGGGAGCCTTATTAGAGTATGCTCCCTACCACATGAAGAGTGGAGGGCATGGGGTGGGTGTGTACCATAGTGGTAACTCCTAAGAAGGGTGTGGTGTGGAATGTGATGTAACCCTATAATGTAACACCCTCCTCCCACATTTACCGAAGTTATTGGCCTTCTAGGGTAAACATGTGACGAAGATTTACTACCATATGATTCAACCTCCTAAATCACCTTAAGGAAGTGGAATCGATAGGCCAACACTTTAAAGACCTCCCTCGGATGCTACAAGACCCCCAGGAGGTAAACCACCACTCCAGATGCCTAACCCCTGAGTTAACTTAACATTTCATTGAAATAGAGCCCCAATTGCTCCCATGAAAAGACCTCCAAGTGACTAAAACCCTCCAGTCACTAACATGACAAGACAGCCATGCGACTGCAGCCTTTTTCAGGCAATTCTGTGCCAACAACCCCGAATTCTGAGCCACTTTTTCAGGGCTAGGATTTAGGCCTCTACCCAAAACTTCATGAAATTATCATAATTGGTAAACAAAAATGAAATGAGGCTACTAATGCAAACACTTGAACAATGACTTTACCTAACCCGTAATAAACATGACAGGCATTCAGTCAAACACATCATGAACAAGTAATCTATGGGTCATACCAACAGATCTGAACATGGGGGTCTCATACTTGTCTGAGATTCGTCAAGAAGGTCTAATGCCTTCTCATAATAGTATCGTTATCATATATTAGGTTATACATTCATTATTCATTCATTTACTAATCAAAACATGATAAGAGCCATCATTAATATATGTCGTAAGACCATGGTTATAACCAACATCTAAAAAGCATAACATTAATGATAAAACAACCATTAAAGCCACATAATAACAAGTACATTTACAAATAAAACACAAGAGGAAAAGAGCTCTTATTAACATATGAAAAAGCCAACCAAGCCAAGGAATTCCACGTACCACCCAACCATAGATTGGGTTGACCAAATCTTTCTTTCAACCAATCACCCTTGTGCGATATTCCAAGCATGAATGTGGGACTCACAATAGAACCAATAAAGGCTTCTTTGTGTTTTACCATGTATCCCGCCAAGGGATTCCTAGGCCCAAACAATAAGCATACACTATAGGCTTTACTGTGATCCTGCCATATACTGGTCAAAGGATCACTAGGCCTTAAACAAACATGGATGTCTCTAGATCTCTCCACCTAAACCATGAGGAATTTGTCCATCTCCACCCCATAGGATTTATTGTGTATCCCGCCATTATGAGTCAATGGATTCCTAGGCCTAATGAGGGTATTCACAATCAACTTTACAGTGTATCCCACCATTACCGGTCAAGGGATTCCTAGGCCTTGTGATTTTTCCTAAGACCTGTTATACAGTAATTTGTCACACCCCATGTCTCATACCCTAAGCTGTCAAACTTTGCCCAAAATTTCGCAAAGAGAGAAAATATGGCAATGAATTCACCATGAAAAACATTGATCAGAGCATCCCTGAAGAAAAGAAGAAGAAATGTCTTGAAGTAATTTTGGAAGAGAATGTCAAAAAACCTTATTTTAAATACCAATTCAACTTTTAGCAGGAAAAACCATGCTGGTATCCTTTGGTCTAACTAATGGATAACATTGTCAACTTGGGAATTATAGTGAAAAAGTGTGTTGATCCTCTTCAGGCAGTTTCTCAAAAAATGGAGTGGAAGATTCTTTTACTAGAAGCCTCGAGAACAACAAGTTGGTTATTGTTGAATAAAGATATGGTTGAGTTCTCCCATTTTTAGTTCTTGATCCTACCTTTAGGAATCTTCCCCTTAAGATGTGGATCTTCTTCCCCATTTTTTGGATCTGTAACTCCCTCTCCTTCCCTATAAATGCATTCCCTTATATCCTCAAATGGTTGGTTAGACTAGATTGGTCATTGCTTGGTTGCATTCCTATGCTAAAACTATGCCTAAATGTTTCCCATCTAACTAAGGAGAAGGAGTGCTTGAAGGCCTTGGCTTGGACTTGGAAATCCACCACAAAGGAGGCTTTCAACATCAAGGAACCTATGGTTGTATGCTTCCCTCGTTTCTGTTGATAAATACATCATGTTTTTACTTTCCATAAGTTTATAAATCATTATTCATTTCCCTTGATGTTCCTTGATTTGTCATGTAGTTCATGTTAGAATGAATTACGTTATGTATGATTTTCTCTCTCTTGTTTGATCTTCCTTGAAGGTACTCATCCATCAGAGCATAAAGAGGATTGAACTTGGAAGTGAGAAGGTCGAGGATGACATCAACGAGTGCTTAGCATCAGAGTGAGGTAGGTTATCTGTCTTACTTTGCATTTTCCAACATAAACTAGGCAAGCCTACACTGGTTTGTCTGGTTTGTTGCTAGATCCTCTCATAGGACTAGAGAGATCGCTCTTGTCCACATAATGGATGGTCTTCACAAAAAAATGGCAACTCCACTAGGGAACCTATAGCCCTTTCAACCCTCCTTTTTCATTTGGCCTTCTTCATTAGTTTGGCCAACCTTTCAATGATCCTTGGTTTTAATTACCTTTGAGTCTATACTCTCAATAGTTTGTGTTTTAGGGTATCAGGGTCCAGGGTTTTGTTCAAAATTTGTTTTTTTCTCCTAATATTTTATTGCCCGTCGCGCTTTTTCTAAGACATAGTCACACTAACAACACTGATTTTTTCAGTATAATCATGTTGGAAACCCTATCTTCCATTGTTTTCCCACGTTGGTCCAGTTTCTCTTCCAACACTGATTTTGTTGTGTAAAGTAGTGCTACCAGCACGACTTTTTCTATGTAAAGAGTGTTGATGACCTTGGCAACATGAAGTTTGCTATGTAAAGTAGTGTTGATCCTTAAAATTGAGATTTTTTAGGGTTTCTGATTAAAATCCTAGTGCGTACTGATCTCTGAGTTCATCCTCCTGCTCTGTGTGCATTGAATTTTCTTTTAGTTTTATTAGTTCCTTTGTGGTGTGTAAAATTTTATCCCATGATTGAAGTGGTAAAAATGTCATTTTGATTGAGTCTTTCATACTTTGAGTCAATTAAAATCTTTGTTTGCTGCTTGTATGAGTGGGAAAATATTGATTTTCGATGATTGAGCATTAGAAGTTCTTTTGTAGTCATAAGGAAATTGATTTTGCATTCATTCAGTTTTCATTTCATAATTTACTTTTTTTAAAGTGCATTAGATCACATTGCATTGAAAAGCCATCTTTTGAGATTTATCATTGGACATAGATTACATTGTTTAGTGATCAAAGGATAAAAGTACATCGAGTTCATTCTAATTCATTGAAAGAACAATTGAAATAATTTCACTTTTGGTGGTTGCATTTGGAAAATGAAAGTGAAAGATCTAGTTAAGAAAGCTTTGTTTACTGCATTTTTTGTTGTTACATCATTGTTTGAATCTCTTCCCTTCCTAGACTAGCTTTCATCGAAACAGAAAGAATCATTTTCTCCTGATAGTTGCATCATAGGTGTTCAGGTGACATCGTTTAGAGACTTAAAGCTAAAATTTAATTAAAGATAAACTTAAAATTTACCTCAATTGACCTAAGGAGCATTTGGAACTTAACGCAAACATTTATAGGTCTAGGCTAGAGACGTGTTCCGACCTCGTTAAACGTAGGAGTTGTCATTCTTTGCCAATGTTTTATCCCAGGGGTTAAATCTTGTTCCACACATGGTAAGTATATGGGAATGCTTATTGAGATTGCAACAAGATGATGGAGCTTAGTGAAAAGAGTCGCCTTCACTAAGTGGGCCCGCAGGCAAATTATGGCGCAAAGTCTATTTTTAGACTATGTCTATTTTTAGACATATGGATCATGTCTATGAGTTGCAGGATGTTGTTTATGGATGATTGTTCAAGTTGGAAAAAATAGATGGACTTCTATTTTTAGACAATAGCGGTGACACTGTCAAGTCTAATTATAGAGCAGTCAAATATTATTAGCTTATAAT
>APFE030989827.1:0-24069 GCA_000404065.3 Pinus taeda
AGGGCTGGAAAAATGACTAAGCTCTCATGTGGCCCCTTGTGGAAAGAAAACAACAAGTGGGAGATTGTTGGGTTGTGTTATATTCTTTCCACATAGTTAACAAGGGGTTTGAGGGGTACCCGTAACCCCACTTTATGGGGCCCGGGATAGCACCCTGGAAAATTTTGGTTTTGGACCCTATGTTAGGTTGGGCGGACCCACCTATGGTTTTGTGCATGATTTTCGCACATGTTTTTTGGACGCGATGGTTTTCGGTCCATGGTTTTTGGTCCATGGTATTGGATGCTTCGGCATGTATAAATATGTATTGTAACATTGAAAGGAACATAATGAAAAATCAAGCTGGTAGTCTCGGTTTTGGGATCCAGTGGGAAATCTCTGTGTATATGTGTTTTATGTGTTATGCTCTCGCATTTTTATTTTTCCTGTGATTTAGAATTCGTATGCAGGTAATTTCTGTACGGGGTTAAAACCTACAAATACTCAGTGAAATACTTTTCAACAGATTTTTGAATAAAATAGTGCTAAAAGAATAGGAAAAAATATATTTTTCTTCTGCATACACTTGAATCCTTAACTTACACAAAAAAAAATTGCAGGAATAGCTTCCATAGAAAAATAAAAATAAAAAAAGCAACAATATTTTTTAACTCCAAATTACTTAACCCTCCTTTAAATGATAACATCAAAAACATACCAATAGAACGCATGGTTTCAATGCAGTAATTTACAACGTTAAACAATTCAAACTTCACGTCTTTTACACTCTGCACGCTAGCTTTGGATTCTGATGCGAGGTTGGTGGACTTTCGACTATCACCAGTGAAGACTGAGGACCTTTCACCGTAGTTGTAGCTGCAAAAACCCTTAGCGACTATTTGTTGCGACTTATGATCGCACAACATGGTTAGTAGGACTGATTACAGTCCGATCTTGTTTTGACAGTGGTGGCAGGAGTACTTCCCTTTCCCTCGTACACCAAAAAATAAAAAATAAATCTTAACTTGTCAGGTACACTGTAGCTGTAAACTTTAGAATACCTCAACAATTTCTTCTTCATACATAGTATCAGGTATTGCAAATAACGAGCTACATCTCTTCCATACCTCTTTGGCACTTAATATTAGATGATGAAAACAATACCAAAATTACACTAGATAGGAACTTACTTCTGGCTCTGATACCAAATGAGAAAAATAGAGACAGAGAGACACACTTCAAGCACGCAACTACAACTGCATAATTTCATTAACAAATGAAGAATTCATGTGGATGATATTTGCCTCGTTGATCCCTTATATTTATAACAAGAATTAAGTCAGTTATATCAAATAAACAATAATTTCCTAGGCGATGTTTCCCCTTCGAATTCAATCGGAGTTGGCCTTTCAGATTTGAGGAGGTGAGGCAATGTGATCAGTCGGTTACGATTCTCCAAAGTTTGAAATTTCATGGCAGTGGTGACGACAGAGGATGTGAAATAATTAAAATTTCTTACCGTGGAGATTATATCCCGGAGAGAGAGAATTAGAAGTTTGGGATCCCACATTTGAGGGAAATTACTTGTGAGAAGACAGGATTAGAAATATTAAAATTGGTCTTCTGTGCACTCAAGCAGACGTAACATGTTGGAATATTAAATCCTACTTGTCTAAGTTGTGACTTTCTATGTAAAGAGTTAGTTCCTATTCTATAGGAGTGGTTTTCCTATTTTGGTGTGTGGTTGAGATATTCTCTCAACCAATAGATCGCATGTCCAAGATAGTTTTCCTATCTTGAGAAAATACTCCTGTATATATGTAATATGATATTTGATTAATGGATGAAAAGATAGCTTCCACTATTGAGTTTTAGCATGGTATTAGAGCCCTGAGGGTTTGGCCCCTGCTGGGCTTGGCCGGACCGGTGCTGAGGGAAATAAAAAATAATGTGTGTTGAGAGTAGAGTGAAAGGGTGTTAATGTTGGTCCATTATTCGACTGTTGGATTGATCTCTCGGTGGCGCAATGGTAGTGTGGAGTTCGCTAGGAGGCGAAGTGGTGGAGCAAAGGATTTGTGAATTTGTGGATCTATGGATGTAACACCTACGGATCTGTGAGTCAGGATATTTTTACATCCTATGGAGGGCAGAATTAGGCATGGTGTGGCACCCATCATGTGTTTGTGGTGACCTTTGCAGAGGTGCAAACTGTGTATGGACCTGTTTGCTGACCGAGGAGATCTGCTACGGCGTTGAATTTTTTATGTGCATAGTGTCAATCTGAATGGTGACTGGTGCATTGTGGACACTATCTATTTCTTGTATTAAGAGAATTTTGAGAGCACTGTGCAGAGAAGCATTGGTCAGTGTGAGAATTGGTGCCTACATCTATTGATACCCAGTTCGGATAAATGGCTAGTGTGGGGCATTGAGACTGTTGACTCTCTAATATAAATTCATACTTAATCAATGCCTAATAAGAGTCAGATTGCAAAGGAAGGAGGAAGTCCGACCATCGTGGAGGTTCTGAGAAGTGGAAACATGGCTGCCAGGGAAGACATCACCGCGGCTCTGTTCAGTCTATCTATAGTGGATGAAAACAAGGCACAAATCAGGGTTTGCAGTGCCATCCCTCCTCTGGTGGAGCTTCTCAGGGATGGAAACATGAGGGGTAAGACGACGACAAAGTTGAGGTGGTTTGAAGTTCATCCTTAATCCCTCCACCTCCGTGTTTTGGCCTTTTAGGCATGCTGCATTTTTATTTTATTCTATCGTGCAATATGCAGCCTTTAGCTGAAGCAGGATTTCATTTTCTTGGATCTTTAAGTTTCTGTGTTGTCTTTTTCCTTCTCCAGTTCAAGCTTCATTTGCGCATTTGAATGATATATTGTTTGTTTTTTTGACTTAAAATAGCCAATTTTTTCATTGGAAAAATTGATCAGGCTTTTTGATTCTTCACGAGAAAAACTACCCGGTTCAGAATGAATGCTTGCATTGTTGTTGATGTAGAAAAGACAATGGCTCTGATTCACTCGGATCTTCATCGTGGTTATAAATGGCCTTCGAAAATGGGCTTGAAGGTTTGGAGTAAGAGAGCCTCAGAGGGAAGGATGTGAGGGATAAGAAGGACGCCACTTTTGCACTATTCAATCTATGCATATATCCTCCGGTTAACAGAAAATCGTAGCCGAGAGACAATGGAAATGAAGTGGGAAATAGGAGCATGTGAGAAGGATCCCTTGTTGATTGTGAAGGAAACACATTTCCTAGGCATAAGGAAAAAGCCATGGAGCGATTTGCTGTTGAGATCAGAGAGATCTAAACAGTGTCTTGCTCATGCAACTGGAGGTCTCCTTCCTTTTTCTTTCTTTTCGGGTCGACTAGACAAAATTGGAGTTTGGGAAGGTAAACACATTGAGCGTGATCAACTCAATGTAAAAGTGCAATTTGTTAGAATTGAAAACTAAAAAAAAAAAAAAACTCTGACGGGAAACAAATTAATGTGGTATTTATAAATGTTTTGGAACTTTTTACATTGATCTTAGCTAACTCAATGGATTGGTTTTGTTAGAATTAACTATTCTAACAAATCTTGCAGGTGAATCCAAGACAATTAAATTATAAATAGAAAGAAGAGACCAAAGGTGCTTGGTGTTCAATGTTGAAGTGCAACAAATATTGATTTTGTGCAAAGAAAGTGAAAATATGGAATGATGGACAACTAATTGAATGTTTGTGTGAGTTAGTGTGAGTTTCCGGGATAGACTCAATAGCATGTTGTATTACGAGTCACAAATTTTATTAGTAAGCAAGTCTATGATGTTTTATAGTGGTATTTGTAATGTATGTACTTGGAAACTCCAAAAGTTGGATTTGTGTTGTAAGACTTGTAAGGCATGTGTATCCACATATAGTTTGTGGTTATCTAAAAGCCACTTTGTATTTGCAGTGTCGGTTTGTGGTAAGCTAGAAACCATGTGTAAGAGTGAAGTGGGACAGAGATTCCTGTTGGCATGGTTTAGGGTTAGCCGAGAAAACCCTCGACCTGGTTGAGTCGGGTATTTGGTGAGCCTTAATAGTTGGACTTCCCTAGTGGCATGTTTGTAGCCCAGAGTGGCTGGAGTGCCCTAGTGGTAGGTTTGTGGCCTAGAGTGGATGGAGTGCCTTAATGGCAGATTTGTGGCCCAGAGCAGTTGTGGTTAGCCTTCGTGGTTGTATTGATCCTTCATGGCGGAGTTGAGACTTGGTAGCTATGTTTATCCTTGGTGATTGAGAGCTCTTGGAGGCATGGTTGAGGGTGATCCGATAAAACCCAGAGCATGGTTACGGGTAATTCGATAAAACCCATTATGATATTGGAGGGGGATTTACAGGTACAGGTACATGTGTGTAGTTATAATGGTCGAAAGAACTATGTATGCGAAGGACATCCTACAAGATTGGCGGTTGTAGCAGTTAGTATCCATGCATTCCGGTGGATGGTTGCTCCTTTATATGGACATCAACATATTCTTTTATGCTTGACCACAACTAGACTTTGCAGATTGATATCGAGACAAGTACTCATTAAGGGGGTGTGTTGGAATATTAATTCCTACTTGTCTCAGTTGTGACTTTCTATGTAAAGAGTCTGTTCCTATTCTATAGGAGTGGTTTCCCTAGTTTGGTGTGTGGTTGATATATTCTCTCAACCAACAGATTGTATGTCCAAGATAGTTTTCCTATCTTGAGACAATATTCTTGTATATATGTCATATGATATTTGATTAATGGATGAGAAGATAGTTTGCACTATCAAGTTTTATCACAACATTGAGGCCTTCAATGTTCCAGGTGGTGTTGACACTGACAGGTGAGAAACAACATATTTATTCACCCATAAGGCCTTCTTTTGTAGATGAGGAGAGTGCATTGGCCCACACCTGACCAAGCTGAACATGCTACAGCTAGTTCTCGTCGAGACCCTACCAATAGTCAACCAACACTCAGTCGTTGGTAGTAGCAACGACTTATTTTGGGACACCATCTACTATCCACTTTGTAGGTGGTAATATTTCATCGAGCATTATGGAGCCGATGTGAAAATAAGGCGAAGCCGATGTCCTATGATTATATCTATCTAGCCATGCTATAATGCATTACTGGTTTTGACACAATTGAGCAGGTAAAACACTCTATTTGGTTTCATATTTATCTTAGGATGAGTTAGAGAGTTTCATGATATAATTCATGATAGGATGTGATGTTTGACTATCTCATACTTTTTATTTTTATTTTTTTTACAAGTTAGTCAATAGTTTTAGAGATATCTTGAAGTAATTTAGAATCTGTAAAAGAGGGAAATTTTAAAATATTTTTATTATCTTGAAAATTCAAAATTTTAAAATATTAGGAAATAAATTTGGACTATTCCAAAATATTTTGAACTCGTAAAATATTAATTAAAATAATATTGAGTTAATTTTTAAAATTTTCCACTTATTTTGAAATAATTCAAATTTTTAATATATTGAAAAATAATTTTGAACCAATTTTTTTATTTTTATTTATTGAGATTTTTCCTACCATACCACTCCTACAATGTATTGAAAGTTTTATTAGGAAAATGTGGATTCAAGAGGGATTTTCATAACTTGAGGGGATAGTTATATGATTTGAAAAAAGTTGTGACACTTTTAGAATTAAACAAAGTCTTTCAGTAGAAATCACATGAGAGAAT
Source organism: Pinus taeda (assembly GCA_000404065.3). Taxonomy (NCBI): domain Eukaryota; kingdom Viridiplantae; phylum Streptophyta; class Pinopsida; order Pinales; family Pinaceae; genus Pinus; species Pinus taeda. Next base: position 5,699 of record APFE030989827.1, read on the forward strand.
TTTTTGGCCAACATGTTTCTAACCAACAAGTGTGGTTCATCATTGTTTTAAAAAAATATTCACTCTTCCCAGATTTAAAATTTGTAGAATTTTTATTTGAAATTGCCATACTTCTTTGTTACATAAATTGGATGAGGATCTCAGCTATCCATAAATTCCAATAACACCTTTTGGTTGAGGATCTCAACCATCTATAAAGTAAAACAGTTTTCTTTATTACTGAAAATATCTTTTCAAAATTATTTTTTTTAAGATAATATATTATTTAAAATTATGTATTTTAATTTAATAAATATATTTTATGTGTTTTTACAATGCTATCGATGATAAACTAAACCCCATTCCCCATGTATAGACCTAAACTAAACAAAAGTTTTGACTTCTCTTTGCATGATAACATTTGACATATAAATTAGAAAAGCTTGATTTGATTGAAGTTGGGTATCTTAATGATTCTAATATTTGTAGAATTTAAAATTAAGATAATTAAATGTAAATACATTTAGTTTTATAAGTTGGTTTAAATAATATGATATCTTTTTTAAATAAACCAAATAAATTATATTTTATTGAAAATTAAAATATAGAAAAAAAATTATCATATAATATATATCAATATTTGAAATTATAATTTGTATGAAAAAATTGTAGAAAATATATTGCCTTTTTGCAGGAGACAATTTACCATTATTAATAAAATAGATTGGAAATTGGAAATATTTCACATAAATTATTAGAAAGAAAGACATTTCATCATTACTATTAATAAAATACTCTTTAAATATTTTACATAAATTAATTAATGATGAAACAATCCATATATTGAAGAGAGTTTAATTTTAAGAACCAAAAGGGCTTCATGTTTTTCTTTTACACGAAGAGGATTTGTAAATATTTTGTTTTACATGGTAGTTTATAATTTCTAAACATCGTGACCTGGGTGGTAATTCAAAATTTTGAAGTTCTTCTATGTCTATATCTACCCGCGTTTACATAGGCTTTTGTCTCATCACTATTTACAAATTGGATGAATCTATGTTAATGTGATCAGGTGAGATGGCTTGGAGTTTAAGATAAGAAAGACTACACCTATGTATACTTTCTTTTTGACTTTATATTTTATTTTTGAATTTAGTATAGTTTCATATTTGAAAAATATTTTAGAATTTGATGATCAAAAAAGTGGTCAATCAATAGTCCTCACTAAATCTTTGAAGTAATGGTAAGTCATATATTTCTCTTACACCCACTTTAATATCTTTTTATTTTCAATTATATCCTTCACAAAGTGATACTGAACATTAATATGCTTTGTCTTTGAATGATACATGAGGTTCTTTGCCAAGACAATTGCATTTTCGTTGTCACAATCTATCCTTATAGACCTACCCCATACGCGAATAAAATCTTTGCAACCAAATTGATTACATGATTGGAGGAGTGGTTTCCATGTATATTTTAGCCTCTATAGTTGAAAGTGCCACTACATACTGTCTCTTTCTCATCCAACTAACTTCTCCTCCAAATAGGTAAAACATCTTGTAGATATTTTCTAATTTAGATCTCCAACCCAATTTGCATCAACAAAGCGACATATGTACAAAACGCCTTCCAATACCAGTCTTCCTTGGTAGCAAAAACCATAATCTCTGGTGACACACATATACCTAAAAACCCACTTCATTGTTGTCCAATTCTTCTTCCCTGGTTTTGACAGAAAGCTTCTCAATACTCCCATTGCATGTGCAATGTATAATCTAGTAAAAACCATTGCATACATCAAGCTACCAACTGCACTCAAATACGGAACATAGGACATGTCCTCTTCCTCTTCTTGTGTCTTGGAACACTGTTCAATAAATAACTTTACAAATATAAGAATAAGAACCTTCACCGATTTGCTATCCTACATATTAAACCTCTGCAATATTTTCTCAACATATTACCCCTGGCTTAAACAGTGCATCCTATTTTCCCGAGCTGATTTAATTTCCATGCCCAAAATATAGTTTGTAGCTCGAAGATCCAATTTTTTTCCCATGGAAAAATTGTAATTTTATTCAGAAAGAGCAAAATTACATGTTGTAGATGCTAATGAGCATATGCAGTAATAGCAAGTCCTGATTTCTCAGAATCCATAGAAGACTAATCTATTCTTTCCTACCTTTCTTCTTTTCCACTTTTCACCAACCACCAATGTTGGTAGTGTAAGTTACAATAGACATTTGATGCTCATTGGTATTAGTTAGATATTCTTTCTCAAAATCAGATCCCTCTGATCCATGAATTTGTTTGCTACCACTTACTTCTTTTCCTGATGTGTGCTACTCATACTGTTGTGAAGGGATGTTGGGCCTTTGAGTTAATGCGGAGCTATGCTCTATCTTGACCTCCTGTGGGATGATCTATACAATCTGTACATTATTGTCTACATTGTTTTTTGTTGTTTCTGCTCGGGGCTCAGTGCATTTCCAACCTTTTGGTTTTTGAGATTGTTTCTTATTTATTTTGGAGTCTTTTTTAGCTTGTGGGCATGCACTATGGAGGTGTTATGTTTGTTGACAACCATGACATTGGAATGTCGTGTTTTCATAATATAGCGGTTGAGTCCATTGTATATTATTGTGGATCAGTATAATGTCGTCAGGTAACCCTTCACTAAGGTATACTTCAATGCATATTCTTGCAAAGGTAAATATGTTTCTTGTAACTCTGTTTGCGTTAATCTTGAGAAATTTGCCCAGCAAATTCCCTATTCCTTCTAAAACATTGTGATGCCAGAAATGTAGTGAAAGATTGTGTATCCCAACCCATCCAGGCATTTTAGAAACCACCATGGTAGTGGCATCAAATCCTGAGCTCCAAGGGATCCTGAAAATTCTTACATTGCCCCAGAACCATGGTCCCTCATTGAGGGCATATTCCTTATCCTTGACTATGCTGAATTTGACAATTAAAAACCCCTTGGAACATAGATGAATATCAAAATTCGTTGTCCATGTAGAAAAAATCCACTAGTGTAAAGCATTTGATTTAGGCCAAAAACCATCAAATCTACATATAACAGCTTTAGTGTGGAATTCTGCATTACCTCAGGTAGAGAGACTATCAAGGCTGGTATCTAGGATTTTTTTCTCCACGATGTAGGGTCCAGGTAGTTCTGGATTTGGTGCTAGTTTGGTTTGGGCTTCATGCTTCCCTTTGGCTGCCTCTTTGAAAGAGCATGTGCCCTTTGAGTTGGCTCTAGGGCATCCACCCCGCAATCGCATATTGACGATGATGGTTGAATCTAAGGAAATTCCATAGTGTTGTAGTGTGTGATTATCCTGCATAACTTGTCCTCCATATATAAATCTTTGCATACTTCTTGATATGCCTAAATGCCTTTGGATTTCATAATTTAATTCTTATATCCGCCTTCCCTTCCAAATCCGCTTGCAGATATACCTTCCTTGCAGAGTTCTAATAAAAATTTGTATCAGATCTGGAGCTGTGCTGTGTGGATCTTTCCTTGACAGAGGTAGATCTGTTGTAAAGTGTGCTGGCTCTGATAGATCTAGGTGATATGGATTGACATCCACTTCTTGGATCATCTGATCTGGCATGACATAGCCTTTCTTCTTGGGATCACATAAATACTCTGCCTCCTTCTTGTTTCCTGCCTGGAGAGTAGGTAGAATGGATTTCTCATCGTCTAATCCAAAGAGATCGTCATCAACCCTGGTCACAACACTTTCTGCTGTTACTTTGTGCGGCCACTTGTTTTTAGCCTCGTGGGGGTGTGGAAACCATTTCCTATCACTAGATCCAAAGTGGTTCTCGCCAATACCAATCACATAGGCTTTTGGTGTTCGGATCAGCTTCATAAAATGCGCAAGTAACCCTTTGGAAACTAAGACTGCAGGGGAAAGTTTCTCCACAATGGATCCCTTTCCCTTTGTGTCTAATCTGTTGAAAATGATAAATCCGATGAAAATTGCATTTATGGGGTTCACTTTGGAGTAGGAGCCTAAAAGAAGGCGTATCATCAGATCTGATTGGAAGAGGGGCATATTTGCTTTTTGTGAATGTGGATCCATTAACATAGTGTCTAATCTGTATGGTAGCGCATGATTCGGAGGGGAAAGGCTTTTCCCATATCCAAGAAAATACTAATAAGGAGCAATGATCTCGTACATCATTTCATGAGTAAATATCTTCCATAATAGTCCAACCGAGTGCATAATGCAGATAGCAGATTTGTTGGGTAACTCATTGGATCCCGAGATTTGTGCATATATGTTTCTCAGTAGGCCGGATTGGGAAATCCCGTAGAGGACTCTTGAAAAAACCTTATTTTCCGCCATTCTCAGAGTTCTGCTCATTTGACTTTTGTTCTTTTCAAGGGTATCAATTCGTGGCAAGTAAAACGTTTATTATTACATTGAGTGATATTTTTATAGCACATTATGTCGAATATCCATTATGTCAAATTTAGAGGACAATTGGGTCTTCATAGCCTGGATAATTTCTATGTCATTTCCAATCAATACCATATAATCCACATAGAATACCAAATAAATAACACGGTCACTTATTACCTTAAAATACATGCAATGATCATCTTTGTTCCTTATGAAGACAAGTACCTATATATGTATTAAATTTTTGATACCACATCCTTTCTGATTGTTTTGACCCATACAAAGACGTTTTTAACATGGATATCAGTTATTTCTTACCCTTCACAACAAAGCCTTTTAGTTTCTTCATGTAGATTTCTTCTTCCATATCCTTGTTAGGAAATGTTGTCTTCACATCCATCTACTCCACCTCAAAATCAAAAGAAACAATAATAGATAAAAGTAATTTAATAGAGGCTAATGTGGAAACATGAGAAAAACTATCACCAAAGTCAATTCCGGACACATGGTCATAACTTTCACTACTAACTGAGCTTTGTATTTCTCCACATTTCCTTTTACATTAATCTTCTTCTTAAATGCCCATTTTCTACCAATGGGTTTCCTTCTAGCCGATAATTGAACCAGATCCCAAGCCTCATTTTTTTCTAATGATGTCATTTCTTTAACCATGGAATCCTTCCAGAGTTTTCCATCCTCTTAATCTACTGCCTCCCTGATAGTTTTGGAATCATCATCAGTAATAAATAAAGAAAAATTGGAATAGAAAGCAGATCGACTATACCTCTTTGGCTTCCTTCTCTCTCCAACTAATCTCCTCAAAGTGGAGTTTTTGGTTCTACCTCTTTCGTTTGATGTCCTTCTGTAGATTTGTATTCTTCCTCCTTCAATTCAAACTTTATCTTTTCAAGTTCCTTTGGTAGAGATTTATACTTAATAGTATCTTTTACTTCTTTAAACACCACTTCTCGATTATACACAACCTTTCTTGTTTATGGTGTTCAAAGCTCGTAACCCTTTAAACCATCCTTATACCCCATAAAGATGCACGTTTCAAATTTACTACCCAACTTGGTTCTTTTCTCCTTTAGAACTTGCATATATGCATCATATCCAAATACCTTGATTTGTGTGAGAGAGAGTCTTTTACGAGTTCATACCTCACGTGGAGTCTTATTCTCTAATGCTGATGAAGGTGATCTATTAAACAAGTAACATGTAGTAGCCACCACCTCTACCTAGAATTGATGTCCTAACCTAGCACCACTAAGTATGCACCTTTCCCTTTCCATCAATGTCCTACTCATTCTTCTCGCATCTCCATTCTGTTGAGATGTGTATAGAGTAATATTTTTCCATGCTATACCACACTTCTTACAAAACTCTTGAAATATTCTCATGTAAAACTCTCCACCATTATTTGTGTTCACTAAGTTGATATTCTTTTCTTTATGATTTTCCACCAAAGCCTCAAATTCCTTAAATTTGTCAAATACTTCAAATTTATTCCTTAGGAAATATATCCATGTATTCCTCGAGAAGTCGTCTATAAATGATACATCATATACAAATTTAACCAGTGATGGAACTGACATAGGTCCAAACACATCACTATGCACAAGCTCTAATATACATTTCACCCTCTTAGCACTAAATGGGGAACACAACTGATTTTTCTTCCCATTTACACAATGTTCATTGAAATCAAAATCCAAAGAGAAATTAGACATACCTTCTACCATACCATTACCATGCAATATTCAAAGTATCTTGTCTCCAATATGTCCAAGTCTTTGATATCATAGCATAGTATTTTCTCTTGGAATACCACTAGATTTTCTACTCCACTTTCAGGAACCATATAACTATTGCACCCATCAATAAGAGAGCTACCTAGCATCTTGCATAGAGTTCAATCCAAACTCCCCACATCAATACTAGTGTTCCTCAAACCATCTAGCAGGTATCTTTCTCGAACATTGTTTTTACACTTACAACATTCATCTTACTTAAAAAAATTAGATTTCTAGCCAATGAAAGAATGTGTAGAACCCTAGGAATTGTTCTAATCCTTCTAGCTTGCAACTCCAACTTGAGTTTTCCAAGTCCTATGATTCTAGTATTTTTTTCATTCCCTAGGAAGACATCACCAATATCATATTTCTAGTACTCAAAAAACCACTCCCTAGGAGGATTTATGTGAAAGGATGCACCTGAGTCAATCAATCGTGCCTCATGATCTACCTTCATTTGAGGTGGTTTTTTCCTCTGCAGAAAGAGCATCATTAGATACCTTTCTTTTCTCCATAGTTTTATATCTATAATCCTTTTTGTAGTGCCCTTCTTTTCTACATATCTAGCATATCTTTACATATTTTCCTAGAGATTTAGATATCCCTCTAGATTTAGTTCTCCCACTTGAGGACTTATTTATATTTATATTCTGGGAGCATCCTCTTATAATTAAGGCATCTCCATTCTAGCTCTCCATATTTTTGCATCTCATATCCTCTCACAACAAAGAGGAGACTATTTCATCAAACTACAAGGTTGTTGTATTTCTACCTATATCAACAACTAGACTATATTACGATTCTGGTGGAGAAGACAATATATTGCTGCACTTATCTTCATATGAAATTTCGATATGAACTGATAAAAGTTGGCTCACCACGCATTTAGCTGCTTTGTCACTGAGTCTCCATCCTCGATCCTCAGGTTATACAATTTTTCCGCAGGAACATTTTGTTCATGAGAGACTTAGATTGATACAAAGTCCCTAACATGTCCCAAAAGTAACTCCCCTTTATACATTCAATAATTTTAAATTTCATAGACACAATCATATTATGCTCTTCACCCTTCGATCTAAATTTTCCCAGACTTCTACCGAATTTCCTGCTAGTATTGTACATATATCTACAATGATTCAATCATCTTTTTCCACGAACAGATCCTCCATATTGAGCTACCAAGACTCAAAACTCTATCTTGATCTCTATCTTTCCATTTTTCTCCATCTCCTTTCACCTCAAGAATCGCTCCTGCAAATCTCCCACTATAACAGGGTCTACCACAGGCTCGAGAAAAACCCTTCATCAACAAAGACTTCCCCTTGAAGGTTAAACAAATGTGATACCAAATTTAGGTTTTAACCCTGTATATAAATTACCCAGAAATTAATTCTTGAAATAAAAAAATAAACAATTGCAAGAACATAAAAAATATGCACAAATATTTTCTCCTGGAACCCAAAACTGGGAAAACTATATTTATTTTTCATTATATTCCTTTCAATGCTACAATACATTATATTCATGACGAACCATTCATAAATCCCAATCCATTAACCCTATATTAGAACAAAACCATATTTCCATTGAATTGATCTATAAAATACCATAGGAAAAAAACCATCATGCACAAAACCATGGGTAGGCCTGCTCCCCATCCTTGGGTCTGCCCAACCATTATTAGGTCCACTTAAAAAAAAAATTCCTGGGGAACTGCATTGGACTCCATGTAGGGAGGCTACTACCCCACTGCAAAATCCCTAGTAGGGGGGCTACCACCCCCCTCCTCCCCTCCCCCCACTGCAACCAACACAACGTAATAACACCTGATACTAATCGTGCAAAGAATATAACACATACCCAACATTCTACCACTTGTTGTTTTCTTTCCACAGAAGGGGCTATAGGAGTACATAGTGATTCATCCTGGGCTACAACACGTATTCTTTCTCTACATCAAGAAAACATCTCAGTGCTCACAAACTTTGTAAATGCATCTGCAACATTCTTCAACGTGTCAAGCTTTTCTAGCAATACCTTTTTATCTTCAACCATATCCCTCACAAAGTGATACTGAACATCAATATTATTTGTCTTTGAATGATAAGTGTGGTTCTTTACCAATAAAATTACACTTTCTCTATCACAGTCTATCTGTATAGCTTGTTGTACCAACCCCATATTGAACACAATGTTTTCAACCAAAATGCTTCTTTTCTTGCATGAGTGGCTGCCATGTATTCAACCTCTGTAGTTGAAAGTGCCACTGTAGATTTTCTCTTTCTCATCCAACTAACTTATCCTCCAAATAGGTTAAACATGTACCCACTTGTATATCTTATATGATCTATATCTCTAACCTATTTTGCATCAACAAAGCCATGTATGTCCCACACTTTTTTCAATCTTGGTCTTCCTTTCTAACAAAAACCATAATCACTAGTACCAATCAAATACCTAAAAACTCTCTTCACTATTGTCTAATGCTCCTTGTCTAGTTTTGATAGAAACATGCTCAATAATCCCTTTCCATGTGCAATTTCTGGCCTAATATAGACCATTGCATACATTAGGCTACCAAATCCACTCACATATGAAATTTGGGGCATGTCCTATTCCTCTTCCTCTCTCTTGGGACATTATTCAGTATATAACTTTACACCTATAGGAATAGGACCCTTCACTAGTTTGTTATCTTGCATATTAAACATATGAAATATTGTGTTCAAATAATTCCTTTGGTTTACCTAGACCTTTCTCTTTTCATGATCTCATTTAACTTAAATGAAAAAAATATAGCTTGCAACACCAAGATCCTTCATGTCGGATTTAGAGGATAATTAAATCTTTTCATATTGGAAAATTTCTCTATCATTTCTAATCAATGGCATATCATCCACATACAAAAGAAAATAAATAACACGTCACATGTTATTTTAAAATACACACATTGATAATATTTTCTCCTTGTGAAGCCAAGTCTCCATTTATATGTATCAATATTTTTGATACGACATCCCTGGTGACTTCTTTAACCCATACAAAGACTTTATCAACTCGCATACTAGTTCTTTATTACCCTTCACAGCAAAGCCTTATGGTTGCTTTATGAAGATTTCTTCTTCTAGATCCCCATGAAAAAATGTTGTATTCACATCCATTTGTTCTACCTCAAAATCACAAGAAACAACAACACACAAAAGTAATATAATAGAAGTTAACTTGGCAACAAGAGAAAAAATATCACCAAATTCAATTCGTGAAACCTGGGCATAACCTTTTGCTACTAACAATGCTTTGTATTTCTCCACTTTTCCTTGTGTATTCATCTTCTTCTTAAACACCCATTTTCTACCAATGGGGTTACTTCTAGCCGACAACTCCACTAGATCCTAGGCCTCATTTCTGTGTAAAGATGTCATTTCCTGAACCATGGCATCCTGTCAAAGTTTTCCATCTTATGAATTTGCTTCCTCCTTGACATTTCTAGGATCATCAATAGTAATAGAACAAAAAGTTGAACAAAAAGCAGATGGACTATACCTCTTTGGCTTCCTTCTTTGTTGAACGGATCTCCTCAAATCTAGAGTCTATGGTTCTTCCTGTTTTGTTTCTTGTTATTCTCTAAATTATGATTCTTCCTCCTTTAGTTTAAACTCTATCTTTTCAGGTTCCTTTGGTAGGACTTCATGTTTAATAACATGTTTTTCTTCTTTAAACACAACATCTCAATTTTATACAAGCTTCCTTGTTTCTAGGTTCCAAATATTATAAACCTGTAAACCATCATTATAGCCAACAAAGATGCACCTTTCATATTTACTATCCAACTTGGTTATTTTCGCCTTTAGAACATGGACATATGCATCATAGCCAAATACCTCGAAATGTGAGAGAGGGTTTCTTACCAGTCCATACCTCATGTAGAGTCTTATTCTCTAATTCTTATGAAGGTGATATCTTGAACAAATAACATGTAGTATCCACTCCCTCTACCCAAAATTCATGTCCTAACCAGGCAATACTAAGCATGCATCATTCCTTTTCCATCAATGTCATATTCATTATTTCTGCAACTCCACTATGTTGAGGTGTGGACGGAGTAGTCTTTTGTCATGCTATACCATACTTTTTATAGAACTCTTCTAATTCCTTCTTGCAAAACCCTCCACCATTATCTATCCTCAATGTTTTGATCTTCTTCCTTGTATGATTTTCCACTAGACCCTTAAATTATTGAAATCTATCAAAGACTTCATATTTCTTTGCAATGAAATATATCAATGTATTCTCAAGAATTCATCTATAAATGAGACATATTACAAAGATTTACCTAGTGATGGAACTGACATAGGTCCAAACACATCACTGTGCACAAGCTCTAATATCACTTTTGCCCTCTTAGCACTATAGCGGAAGATCACCCTATTTTTATTCCTATATACATAATGTTCATAAAAGTCAAAATAGAGAGAAACATTATATGTACCTTCTACCATACCATTACCATGAAGAATTCGAAGGCCCTTCCAAGTATTTGATGCCACATCATAGTCTTTCTTTAGAGACCAATAGATTTTATTCTCCACTCTCAGGAACCACATAACTATTGAGCCCATCAATAATAGTTCCACCCAACAACTTGTATAGAGTTCCAATCCAAAATCCCTACATCAATACCAGTTCTCCCTAAACCATATTGCAATACCTTTCTTGAACACTGTTTTTACACCTACATCATCCATATTTCTTACAAAAATTGGATTTTTGGCCAATGCGGGAATTTTCAAAACATTGGGAAGTGTTATAATACTTCCACCTTGCAATTTCAACTTGAATTTTCCACATCCTATGTATTGAAAATGTAACTATGTTTTTTCTTCATAATTTTCATTATACTCATTTCATCTTATGTATCATTCAATAGAAGGAAGAGAAGAAGAAGGAAAATTAATTTTTTTCAAGCATGGGTTCCATGCTCCAATTAAGTGGTCATCTAGCTCAACCTTGCTATTAATTATCCGACGGGTTTTCAAGTCAATAATAGATGTTTTATGAGTCAAGAGAGTCTTTTCCTATGTATGATACCCTATTGGGAAATCTGTAACAAGAAATAAGAATTAATTTTAAGTCAATTGTCAATATTGACCTCCAAGACCAAGTTGGCTCTACCATTCCATGTCGACTTAGAAGAGGTTATTCAACCCCTTGAAAAGGTTATAAACACAAATTATTTTAACCTCATTAACTTACCTCATCAAAATAAGTTCGATTTTCAATAGAAGAGTCTGAAATTCAAGGAATAAGCTAAGAAATTCAGAGGGGAGAGAATTTGAAGCAAGGAGGAAGGAAAAATCGAAGTTCTGAACTAGTTCTTGGGCCATTTTCACTCATATGTGTGAAATTATGAGATCTTGTAGGGGTTGAATTTGTATAACTATTTCATATCTGAAAGTTTGATGTTGGGGGCCAAAATTTTGAGTTTGCAGTAGCTCTGGAAGGGTTTAACCTTTGTTGACTTAGTTTGACTTTGACTAGCTAGAAGGTATTTTGTTGGAGGGATGATTTGGTGCTTGGAGAAGGTCTTCGTCTTGGGCCTTTTGCTTCTCATTTGAAACTATTTATATAAGAAGAGAATAATTTTGACTATGTTTTCCCCTCTGAGAGGGGTTTTCCCCTAGTTGAGAGCCTACATCTTGTGTTCATCTTTTTGGTGATCTTCATTATTTTATGGTTTTGGTAATTGTTTGATGAAAGAGAACATAATAAGAATAAGAAGAAGAAGAAGAATTTAATATAATATCACAAGAAATTATCAAGTAAGATAAATCACCCTAAGTGTTTCCATATAGATTTATCAACATGTGATCAGAGCTAAGGTGAAGAAGAAAGAGGTAGCTTAGATATCACTCTTGAGGTTATAAGAAGATGACACATGTTCTAATAATCTTTAAAGGACATAAGAAATAACACAAGAAATTCATAAGGAAGAACATCAAGAAGGATACAAGGAGAGGCTTTAAGGAAACAAAGCTCATCATTCACTTGAAAATAAGGCTACTAGTTTAAGAGGCTCTTGTTTATATCATATCATCTCGGGAAAAGGATTTTTAAGAAATCCTGGAACATCTTAAAAGAAGAAGCACAGAAGATATCTTGAGGAATTTGTAAGACATAATTTGCAAGGTAGAAGGAAGAAAGCTTCTCTCTCCTTAATTATAAGCTCTTGATTGCAGTTCATTATGTTAATGAAGGATATCTCTATATTGAAATACCTTTTAGTAAGTATTTGAAGAAAAACTTGAATATTTGGACCATCGTTGAAGTAAGTTTGAAGAAATATCAAGTACCTTTGGAGCATCATTAAATTAGGCTTCAGAAGTGACAAGAATCTTGGGAATATAATAAAAAAAAATAAGGATATCTCTTGAAGGCATCAAACAATATCATCTTCATGAATCTATGGCAAGCATAGTTGCATAATTAATCAAGAATAAGATGGAAGAAGGGACAAAGTACTTTAAAAGTGAAGTGAGGATTAAAAGGATTCTCATTGAATCCATCAAGGATCATCTAATGAAGAAGCACAAAGTCACATATGAAAAGTATCAAGCCTTTTGTATGAAAGGAAAGAAGTAGAAGAAATGGAGGTTTGAAAAACGTGAACCTCATCAAAAGAATCAATTTCGAGGAAGACAAGATATGTCCAAAATGAAATGATATGGATGAATTTGTCGTAAGAATCCACATATTTGTATATACAAAACAACTTGATAGGAAGCCAATGTTTGTAGATCCTAAGGATATCTTCTATTGAAGTCTCATGACATCATGGGTAGAATTATACGGCATTAAAACAGTTCGAATGAATATAAGAAGTTGCACTGGAAGAAGTCATTTAAATAGAATAGAATGTTTTGGATCTATTCATCTAACAACAATTTGGCATCACAAGGATCACAAGGATCCTCTACAATAATAAAATCATGAAAAGACTTTCCAATATATGAAATAATAATTATGACATGGTAAGAGTATAATAAGTTTGTAGGTATAGTCATAGCATGAAGGAAGTCTGATCTTGAATAAAAGAGGTAGCTCGTTAAAAAAAAGTAAACTAGAGGGTTGTATAAAAGAAGAAGAATATGATTGATAACTTGAACATGAAAATGGTGTGGATAACTTTGTAAGTCTTCCAGGTGGAAGTCATGATATTTGGACCTAAAGATAATGATCAACATTTGGTATACTCTCTTAAAAGACTATTGGCTACAAAGGTAATTATTGAAACATAAGTGCTTTATCTCTCTTCTTATAGTATTATTTTATTTAACTTGGTACTTTGTTTTTATATATATTGATTGGCTATATCTTTTCTTTTTATGATCTCCCTAAAAAGGAATTGCAGTTATATTCTAAAGATTGTTTGTGGAAGAAGAAGCCAAAAGTTTGTGGCTAGATTCACAGGGAGCCTCGAAAGGAAATTGAAATCTTGGAAGAAATTTCAATTTAAAAGAAGCTTTGATTTAGAGGGAGCAGTTCAATCTTAAAGTAAAAATCAAAATGATGTATGATGATTTAGTTAATAATGCATAGTATTTGCATGTGACATCTGTGATGGTTTTATAGTTTCTTTATAGGTCTAGATGACAAAGAAAGTGTTAGGGTTTGAAGATGGCATATTTCCCATGACTAGAGTATATGGCTTCTATAATTTACATTTGTTAAGGTTTTTTGGTATATAGGTGTAGCACCTCACCCCACATTTACCCACTTTTATAATCTCTCTAGGTTAAACATGAACTGAGTGTCACTATGATATGACTCAACCTCCAAGATCTAGTAATGGAAGTGGGCCCAAATAACTGGAAGAAAACTGGCATCCCTCAAAGACTACAGATCACTTAGGAGTCTAACAACCACCCCAAGTGACCAATCCCTGAGCTGGAACTCTTTTTGACCAACTAGACTTCCCAACCACACCCATAACATAACATCCATGCGATTGGAAGGCTATAAATGCACCAAAAACACAAAATCCATGTGGTTGGAAGGCTATAACTGCACCAAAAACACAACATCCATGTGGTTGGAAGGCTATAACCACACCAAAAACGCAACATCCATGCAGTTGGAAGGCAATAACTGCACCCATGATCCTATCTCCATGTGGTTATGACCCAAAATCCTTGGTTCTATGCCAATAGTTGCAAGATTTGTGCCACCTTTTTAGGGCTAGCCTTTAGGCCACTACCTATAATTACCGAAAACCTTCCATAAACATGAAAATGATGATGACAATGCTAAATAATCAAATCTTGATCAAGATCTTGTCCTATACATGCCTAATACAAGATAGAAATTTCGTCAAACATATGGTAAAAATGAAGGTACAAGTCATGAATGCGTATATGATCATAAACTTCTGAACTTCATTTGAGAATCAACAAGAAGGCTCTATGCCTTCTCAATATAGCTACAAAAACACTTGTTAGCCCAAGCATTCATCGACCATTGAATAACTTATCAAATCATGAATAAGAGCCACAACTATAATACATCATATAACCATGCATATAACCACCATATAACTAGATTATAAACCATGGAAAATCATTCATAAGATCAACATAAAAATAAACAGAAGTGCTCATAGTTCACATTTGGAAAATAACTCATATTAACATGTATAAATTCCAACCAAGTTAGGAACTCCCACGTACCACCCGACCATAGATTGGGTTGAAATATCTCTTTCATCCAATAACACCCATGCCATACTCTAAGATGAGTGTGTGATCATATGGGTTAAACCAAATAAAACCAATCTAGGGCTTCCTGAGGCCAAACCACCTCAACTCTCAACCAAAGTGATTTTACCTAACCGCTCTAGAAATCACTAACATCAACCAAAATGGTCTCTAGCCAATTTTTCTATGGCTCCAAGGATTATATCTCAATCCACAATCATAGAGAACCCAAGTTTTTACAGGGCTCTAAAGAACTACGATCTGAACCCACATCCTTTTAGGGAACCTAAGTTGTTCTAGGGCTCTAGAGATTCTATCCCAACCCACAGCTATAGGGATCTAAGAACTAATTAGAAATCCAAAAGGGGGAACCCACTAAATCATGGATATCTAGGAAATTACAAGGAAAGGTTGAAACTACTGTCACTTTAGGAAAATATCCATGCCAATGACAACACATAACCAAGAAACCACATGCATCTATTATGCATGCAAAAACCAACAACACAATCACACATGCGACCTATTACCTGTAAAATATCTATTAATATAAAGTTTTTGGAGAAGTGTAACGAAATCCCTTAAGTTATAGATGACTTATAACCCTAACAATAAAATATGGTTTTTTCTATGCTTCATATCTACAATAAAACTTGAAGAAAAACACGGCAACACAAAATATCGTGCAAACAGAAACATATAAAAATGGAAAATTAAACTGCAATAACCCAATGTAGGAATTAATCAAACGATAATTTTATTAATGCACATCGTGAGGAGAAATTACAACATGGGTCTACAATTCCCCCTTGGTGGGATGGGTCCTTTCTTGTCCTTGTGCTTTGGCAGCATTCTTCTCTCTCTCTTGACTTGCAATGGGTAAAACAACAAAAAATGTCTTGAACTCAAGTGGGAGCTCAAATGCTATGAGACAATAATGTTGAAGATAAAAATGGTCATGGTGAAGAATGAATAGAAAACCCTCTATTTATAATAAAATATTGAGGTAAATTAGCAATTAGAAAATAATAAAATATTATTGACTAAATCAAAATCTAGCTGCTGTGAATATTTTATTATATTTTTTTACAGGGAAAATATATTCAAAATGGTAAAATATATTTATTTAGAAACTTGTTGAAGTCATTAACAAATAAAAATGATTTATTAATCACTTTGTGAGAATTAAGAAAGAAGAAATAATGATTAAATAACGATTTAAAAATTATCTCATAAGGAAAACAAGGGATAGATAAGGGATAATAAATAAATAATTGTTTATTTAATTATTCCAAAGTGATTAAGTCAAAAGTTATAAGAAATAATTATCAAATCATTATTTCTAGAAATTATTAAAGAAATAATGATTTATTCAATTCTCATAGAGCTTTCTGGATTTTAATGAGAAATAATTTAGAAAAATGGTTTACTAAATTATTTCCTATGGTGAAAGTTGGCTTTACCATGGTAAAATTAATCCTACATGGTGTATTTCAGTCCACCTAGTAATAAATAGCTAGGTGAACATCTTTTGAGTGATAACATATTCCCCCCCCAAAAATTAGAGAGTGAGGAGCAAATTGTATGATCGAAATACGTTTTAGGTTGCTCTTTCATTATACACTAAAGGAGAGTCAAAGAGAGAGAGTTGACACAAGACAAGGAAGGACTAAGAATGAAGGGGGAGACCTACTTAGTTGATAGAAGTATCCTTTGATTGGTAAGTACATAATCTCAAATGAGGTGGGGGAGGCCTACCCATACCCACCGAGATAACTGAGTACAAATAATAATGTCGTTCCCAACGATGTGGGTTTGAGGAATAATTACATACATAATATGCTGGCACAAACAGGGCCAAAAAATGATACATTGATATAATGAGTCCCATATACATATTGTGCCTAGAAAAATAGAGGCTAGGAATGAATATAATAGCATTTGTTGATCTGAGCACATGAGACATAATGCCCCCCAAGCTGCAAAGAGGGGGGGATATCACAACCAAAGAAGCCATGATGAATAGGAAAGGACTCGAAAGATATGAATGGAATATCTAAAGGAGACATGTATGTTGTGGGAACTACAAGCAGTGAAAATTGAGCCAGTAAAATCTACAGAAATGCATCAAAGGCCGAATCATAATTTGCTATCATCCAGGCATGTGGGTGGAGACCTAACGGGCCACCCCCTCATGAGGAAATGCTAGTACAACCTACTAGTTCACTGGACCATCAAGTGAACGATTCTCAATCGTGCAATAATAAGTTGGAGTCAAGAATGTAAGAAAATACCAATTAAAAGGGTAATGATGATTCTCTTTGCTTGATTCGATTCACCGAAGAATTATGAAGGCTAGAACCAAGGTACACTACACTCTAAACCACTCTCTTGGAATAGATGTGTTGAAATCGAGAAAACAAGGCATGCCAGAGTTGAGTCAATGGTGATTCCTTAACAAAGGCACGAGGGATATAGTAATGTGACTGACAGACTGACACAAAGGATTATTAGGGAGGAATAAGATGAGTGATGGACTACTGAACTCCCTTATCAGAGAATAATAGGCATGGTTGACCTGGCAGTGACTAACTTAATTTCGGAGGGGATGGTCAATTACTCATATGAAGGATTTTCAAAGATAGATCAATATATATGGAGGTGAAATGTGAGCCAAATGGGATGAATTTGACACAACAATGGATGATAAATTGTACCAGGACTCAATGGGACTCTGCACAAACTCCATGGATGCAAGGGTGAATCATCTTTGATGTTGTGAACAACGGTCACTCTATGATGATGCTAGATGGGGGAGGCCCAAAGGGGACCATAGAAACATAAGTAATGGTTACTCACGATGAGGATCGATACATAACAAGTTTAAACGAAAATTAGTACCAGAGTAAAAGTGACTGATATGAAGAGAATCAATTTTAATAGGTGGCAAAATGATACCTCATGCAAACAATTGCTTCATGGTGAGGTTTCAAATTACGAAGAATAAAAAGAGACCCATTATAGAGCTAAATGATAGATTTACAATGGTGCTAAAGGTTCATGAAAGAGAGATATGGTTTGCTCGTAATGGTCAAAATCTAGCGTTTTCCCTATAAAAGGGATTCTTACCCCAAAATCCAATTCATTTTCACATTGAGTTATTTGAGAATTTGGAGAGGAGGAGAAGTCCCTAAATATTGGAAAGCTCGTAGCAAACAAACTGACTGTTGGGTCTAAAATGTGGATGCAAATTAGAGTTTAATTTAATGTCAACCCGGGAAGGTAAACTTAGAAGTGCATATCTAAAATATATAGATCTAGAAAGATTTCTAATTTGTCGGAGATCTTATGGTTCCCTTACAAGAACACATGGATTTTAATATTTCTTCCAACAATTAGAATATCTAACAAGAATCTAATTCATT
>APFE030989827.1:36189-46895 GCA_000404065.3 Pinus taeda
TGGAGAAACTGTTGCATGTCTTCACATAGACTTCATGTTTGATTTTCTCCAACTAATTAACTCAAGATGAATTAATTAATATTTAATCAAACAGCTGCTAAGAACAAATTCAAATTTTACTTCTCAATTTTAGTTCAAGGATTAACTAAAATTGGAATCCATCTCAAAATGCTATTTATATCAATGCTATTTTTAGCACTTCCATTCTTCATTCCTTGTTTCCATGTCCAACACTGCTACCTGAACTTCTATTTATAACAGTGCTATTTTTAACATTTCTTTTTTTAGCATTTCTTGTTGCCATTTTCAACACTCCCTCTCAACAAGAAAGGCATTCAACTCGAACCCAATCCTGAACATTTGGACTGTTATGCATGCAACACTTCTACCAAAGTGTGGTTGCTCCAACAACTTTAGAAACAAAAAAAACTCCCAACTGACCTCTTTGTTGGGCTAGAAACAAACTCTGATGCTGAAGCTTCCTCTGCCACTGACAAGTGCTCCCTCTCTGACCTCTAAGCTACTACAACATCTTCATGCATCTCCCACTGTTGCACATCTCTCTGTGCCATCCTACACTGGTGCAACACTCCTATGCCTCTCGCATTGCTGCAACTTGCTAGCTCTACATAGTTTTGGGACTATGTGCACTGTAGCTCTCTTTGTCGCTCCATCCGCATCTGTCTCTACCCACTTAGCCAGTCCTTCTACTCCTTGTCAGGGTTCCCATAACAAGTTTGAATCAAAGAGGTTTGGTACCTCAAGGATCCTACCCCTATTTCAACTTTCTTGGGACTGTCACTCCGCATCACCCCATCTCCTACCTGGAGGTATGGATGTATGTGATCCCTCGGCCCACTTGGCTCGAAATTTACCCCTACTGGAGGTCTTTGCATGAGTAGATGCCTCCACTCTGTCTCCTCTCAGCTTCCCCAATTGTGGCTGCTCCACAACCTCCTGAAGCTGCTTCACTAATCATGGCTCCTCCATAATTGTCTAAGACTTCGACTAGCACTGCATGGTGAGAGGTAGTGTACTCTCCCTCTCAACCACCAAGTCTTCAACAGTTTCCTTACTCCTCGAGGCTTTTCATGCATCTTGAACCTCAAGAGCATACAGGTTCTTGACTCGTGAACCGATTTGCTTCACTTGTCTCGTGGTGATGTTTCGAAGGAAAATATTTCCCTTACTAAAGACTACATCATAGTCTCTGTCTTCCAGCATCGCGATCGACACCAAATTTTTCCTCAGTCCTGGTACATACTTGACATCGGTCAAGGTAATGCGAGCTCTATGCTCCCTCTGAAAAACAATTGTGCCTACTCTTGAGGCACTATACTTTTGATCATTACCCATCTTTATGAATCTCTGGAGATCCTTCTCATCCAATGTACTGAACAAAATCTTATCACTAGTCATGTGGAATGAAGCTCCACTTTCAAGAAACCAACCATATCCCATCATGGATGAAACCATGCATGCGATGAGTGTGAAATCCCACTTGAATTGTGACACAAGTGACTCGCCTTCTGATCCTTCCACGGATCCCTTCTTGGATTTCTTTAGTGGACAATTTGTAGCAAACCTGCTCACCTCATGATAATAAAAGCATTGCACTTTTGATTTGTCAAACTTCTTCTGACCATGGGAAGAACTTGATTTGGGATGAGAATCCTTATCCTTCCCTTTCTTTGCCTTACTCGCTAAGGTGCAATTTTCTTCATCCTCCATGGATGAAGAACCATCTTTGATGCTTCTTCTTATCTCCCCCTGCATCAGATCCAGCGAAAGTCGTTCTCAATCTGGCAGTTTCTCTCTTCCATTAACCGAGTCTTGGTATCTATGCCAGCTCTTAGGAAGACCGAGGAGTGCAAAAATCACTAGGTCATATTCGACAGTCGTGATCCCTACACTTCCAAGCTCATCCCTGTAGGTGGTGAGATTGTTCAAGAACGTAGAGATCGTGTCACCCTTTTCACACTTGATTTTCCAAAGCTTGTATTTCAGTGCCAGCTTCCTCTGATCGCTACTATTCTCACATATATCTTTCAATGTTTTCCACATCGAAAATAGTGTCTCCTTCCGATGGAAGCTCGAGACAATGTGGTCTCGAACTCCCTCCAGGAGGATTCTCCTTGCTGTAGCGACACATTTCTTCCATTTCGCCAATTCTTGTGCACTAGTTGCTGCAGGCTTTGGGACTTCTTGATCAATGAAGTCCTTTAACCTGTTATCCTCTAATACCACTTCCATGTGATCCTTCCAGGCTATATAGTTTGAGCTGCCATCAAGTGCATACTCAAGCCTCAAACCGTTGATCGCCATTGATGAAATTGAGATGTGATAAGAACTTGATTTCTATAATTAGGAATTGTAAACTTCGTAATCCTCCCTTCTTGTATATTTTTCTTTGCTTTGATCACCTTTGCTCTGATACCATGTAGAAATTCTCACTGTAGATCAACAGATTATGCAATATACTAAAGCAAAATATTAGATCTACTTCTATAATAAACTTGTAGAATCTTAATCGATTATGAGCAAGATCAAATAGAATACAATAACTAAGAATAAGAAAGCAATCACACATGAACATAGAAGAATACTATGGGGAAAGCCTCAACTAAAAACCCCGCTCTCTGTATTATCATACAACTAGAAAATAGTCCAGATTACACAAAGCCCTAGCTCAGAAGCTATCTAGCTCTTAGTAAAATCCCTCTGCTTCTCATAGATAGTCAAAGGCCTCTCACAAACCTTCTCCTCTGCCCTCCAATCCTCCTATTTCCTTGGGCAGTTTTTCCTGGAGTCCAGTGCTTCCACACATGTGAATTCCCACCTCACAGTGCTCACTTGGCTCAGAAGTAACCATGCAATCCTAAAGGAGATAATTCCTTCTGCATGGATGAGTTTCCTATATTGGAAAAATTCCTCCAACTGATAGTACACTACCCCTTCGTCTGATTTCAACTGAGTCTTTGACTGAATTGACATGCATGAGTTATTTATGAGAGAATATTCAGTTATCTTGAGAGCAGTAGTTACGTACATGCAAGCATTAACTAACTGAACTCACAATTAATTCTACAAACTATTAGAACTAATGTAACTCGACTTAACTCAGATAACAGAGCTAACCAATTACAACTCAAATTACAACTCATCCTCATCTTCTTAACTAAGGGATAAATTCCTCAATCAATAGAGAAACTGTTGCATGTCTTCACATAGACTTCATGTTTGATTTTCTCCAACTAATTAACTCAAGATGAATTAATTAATATTTATTCAAATAGATGCTAACCAAGAAAGAAATCCAACAAAGAATTAAACAAAGAAACCCAGAAAGACCACTTTCCCCTTCCATTCATTAATCAGATATTAGACACATTAGCAAGAAAAAAATTCTTTTCTTTCTTGGATGGCTTCATTGGATACAATCAGATTCAGATTGCCCCTGAAGACTAGGATAAAACTACTTTTACTTGTCCTTGGGGAACATTTGCTTACAGAGTCCTACCCTTTGGCCTATGCAGTGCCCCTACCACATTTCAGAGGGCCATCCTAAGAATCTTTAAATATTTAATAAATGAAGGGCTCAAAGTATATATGGATGAGTTCACACCATACGAAGATGATTTTGAGCAAGCACTAGACACATTGGAAAAGGTGCTGCATCGATGTATCGCCACCAGGCTCTGCTTGAGCTATGAAAACTGTTATATGATAATGACCGAAGGGCTCATCCTAGGTCATAATATCTCAGAAGCTGGAATACAGGTAGATCCTGCCAAAATTCAAATAATTTTGTTAATACCTACTCCTACCACACCGACAGAGGTAGGCAGTTTTCTTGGATTTTCTGGTTATTATAGGAGATTCATAGAAAATTTTTCTCGAATAGCTGCACCTCTATATGCAATGACAAGGAATGTTGATTTTGTTTGGACAGATAAATGCGACCGTGCTTTTGAGGATCTGAAAAAGCTTGTGTCAATAGCCCTAATGCTCAAAGGCCCAAATTGGGACCTGCCATTTCAAATTTCATCAGATGCTTCAGACACAGTTATTGGAGTAGTCTTTGGACAGGAAAAAGACAAAAAGCCATATGCAATCTATTATATTAGCAATAATTTGTCTCCTCCTGAGCTAAACTATACCATAACTGACGAAGAGTTTTTAGATGTAATACATGTTGTAAATAAATTTAGGCATTATATCACTGGATATCCTATTGTTTTATATACAGATCACTTTGCCATAAAATATTTAGGAAGTAAACCTATTACAAATGGTAGAGTAACAAGATGGTTGATTTTATTGCAGAAATTTGAAATCACAATTAAAGATCGACCTGGGAAAGAAAATCCTATAGCTAATTTTCTCTCACGAATGTCGAAGCCAGTGGACGCAGCAACAATTGATGATCAATTCCCAAATGAATATTCATTTGCTGTCACTGTCAAGACACCCTAGTATGTTATTGTTGCAAATTATTTAGCAGTAGGAAAATTACCAAAGCATCTAACTCCCAATGAACGAAAATAGATTATGCAACATAGTACCCGATTTTCTTGGATTGGAGGCTACCTATTTCATATAGGGGAAAATATGCACATCAGAAGATGCATCCGCGAAGATGAAATATTTGACATTCTGAAAACTTGTCCTGACGAACCGTGTGGCGGATGTTTCGCAGATCGTAGGATTATTCACAAGGTTTTGCAACCAGGTTATTACTAGCCCACAATCTTTAAAAATGCTAAGAAATTTGTTCAAGCCTGTGACAGTTTCCAAAGAGCAGGATGCCCTGAACAGTCCGACGAAATGCCTTTAAAAACGCAGTTAGTAATCAAACCATTTGAGCATTAGGCACTCAATTTTGTTGGTCTGATAAACCCATCATCAAATCAAAAAACATATATTCTAGTAGCAGCAAAGTATGTTACCAAATGGTTTGAAGAAATGGCACTTCCAAGAGCTACAGAGGACTCTGTGGTTCATTTCCTCTTCCAAATATTTGTATGCTATGGCCTTA
The DNA here is from genome assembly GCA_000404065.3 of Pinus taeda. Taxonomy (NCBI): domain Eukaryota; kingdom Viridiplantae; phylum Streptophyta; class Pinopsida; order Pinales; family Pinaceae; genus Pinus; species Pinus taeda. The sequence goes on from APFE030989827.1 coordinate 41,228, forward strand.
TAAGGCACATAATGACGGACAGAGAACCACAGTTTGTAGGTAATAAAATTGCTGCAACATTAAAAAATTATCACATTCAGCACAAAATTACCGCTCCGTATCACCCACAGGCAAATGACCAAGTAGAAAGCACGAATAAAGTGATAGAGGCAATATTGACAAAAACCATTGCTTCACAAAGGCATGATTGGGCTTCAATATTGTCGTAGGCCTTGTGGGCATACCAAACAATGTGGAGAAACACCACCGGTCATTCACCATATCAGCTAGTATTTGGAAAGGACCCCATCTTTCCACTAGAGTTCGAAATACAAACATTAAGAATAACACAGTAGATCGGTCTGGATTTAAATGAGGCCTAGACTAACAGATTACAACAAATTAACGTGATAAATGAAATTAGGTTCTCGGCTCTTCAACGCACTGCATTAATACAACAATAGAGAGAAAAATGGCATGACGCCCTGATCAAAAAGAAAATCTTCCACGAAGGTGATTGGACACTCCTATACGATTCCAAGTTTCAAGATTTTCCGGGAAAACTTCAGACTCGATGGCTTGGACCATGTGAAAACCAGAAAGTGCATGACTAGCACCATTACTTTGACTACTATTGATGGGTCTGGACATACATTTAAAGCAAATGGCCACCGAGTGGGACTGTACCAAAGCCGCTTACTCGGGAATCCTTCTAACAACAACTCTAGGAAGATTTTGATATGCAGATTCTTGTTGAGGAAAATAACCCTTCCTCGGCATTGGTTCACTAAGTAATTTCATTGTTCTTAAATTTTGTACATAAGTTTTTCTTTTCTGCTTCTATAAACTACTTTTTGTACAAATTTTTGCATTTCTGCATTATTTTTTTAAATTTTTTCTATTCCTTTCCGAAGGAACAACATTTCCACCTTTTGTTGTTCCTTTCTGAAGAAACAACACTTTTGCATTTTGTTGTTCATTTATGAAGGAACAACATTTCTGCCTTTTTGTTGTTCCTTTCCGAAGGAACATCACTACTGCATTTTGCTATTCCTTTCCGAAGGAACAACATTTCCGCCTTTTTGTTGTTCCTTTCAGAAGTAACAACACTATTGCATTTTTCTTTCTACCTTTTTGTTCCTTTCCGAAGGAACATCCTTTTTGCATTTTGTTGTTCCTTTTTGAAGGAACAACATTTCTGCCTTTTCGTTGTTCCTTTCTGAAGAAACAACACTTTTTCATTTTGTTGTTCCTTTGGAAAGGAACGACATTTCTGCCTTTTCGCTGTCCCTTTCCGAAGGAACAACACTTTTGCATTTTGTTGTTCCTTTTTGAAGGAATAACATTTTTGAATTTTTGCTGTCCCTTTCTGAAGGAACAACACTTTTTCATTTTGTTGTTCCTTTCCGAAGGAACGAAATTTCCGCCTTTTTGTTGTCCCTTTCCGAAGAAACAACACTTTTTAATTTTATTGTTCTTTTCGGAAGGAACGGCACTTTCGCATTCTTCTTTTCCTTTCCGAATGAACAAAACTTTCACATTTTTATGTTCCTTTCCGAAGGAACAACATTTCCACATTTTTGTTGTTACTTTCCGAAGGAACAACACTTTCATTTTTTGTTGTTCCTTTCTGAAGGAATAGCATTTCCGCATTTTCGCTGTTCATTTCCGAAGGAACAACACTTTCATTTTTTGTTGTTCCTTTCTGAAGGAACAATGTTTCTGCATTTTCGTTGTTCCTTTTCAAAGGAACAACACTTTCATTTTTTGTTGTTCCTTTCCGAAGGAACAACATTTCCACATTTTTGCTGCTCCTTTCCAAAGGAACAACACTTTCGTTTTTGCTGTTCATTTCCGAAGGAACAACATTTCCGCATTTTTGCTGGTACTTTGGAAAGGAACAAAATTTTTGTTTTTGTTGTTCCTTTCTGAAGGAACAACATTTCCGCATTTTTTCTGTTCCTTTCCGAAGGAACAACACTTTCATTTTTGTTGTTCCTTTCCGAAGGAACAACACTTCCGCTAGATTGTTTTTCTTTTCCTTTTAAAGGAACAACCCTCCTTTGCACTTTTTTCTTTTTGTCGTTCTTTCTGAAGGAACAACATCTGTTACTTTTAAGGAACAACACTTTTTGAGTGCATTTTTTTGTTTTGTGTGTGTGTGTGTATTTCATCATTTAGAGGATTTTTGTGAATGATGGTTTACTTAAGGCACAACTATACATTTATGCAAGAACACAAAAACTAGAGGATACTGAAATCAGTAAACTAAAGAAAAATCATTATCTTTAGAGAAATTACTTTGAATCGATTAAAAAAAGAGAGGAAGGGCACAACTATTTATATCACTTTGCTATCTTTATTTTCACTAAAACCAATTTGGTTGATTATTTTTATCATGTTGGTTCTTTCTTAATCTTCATAATTCTCTTTGATCATTATTATTGAATAAGAATAAAGGAATATTTTCCTCTATTGAGATGTTCATACTTCTTCCACCATCCCTACTCCTAAGGAATGTTGAGCCATCCTCTGTATATAAATAGGAAAGTCCTATATAGAAGAAAAGAAAAAATAAGAAGAGAGAAATATACATTTATATGATTACTAACATGATTTGTCAGATGAAGGATAGGGGGTCTGATCAAGAGCCAGCCTACCATGATCATAGGGAAGCAAGTGAAGTGGCATTCCCACTATGGCCACCACACTAGGGATATGATCCAAGAGGCATATCATAAAAATAAAAATAAAAAATCCTTGGAACAGGATGTCTCATCACGAGCCGGCCTGCCCACCTTTCACTCCTTCCTGGTGAATGGAATTCTGATTCATCTGGTTACCAAGCTAGCATAATGGCCTCCATTCTTACATAACACAATACTTTCCTAGTTATACACAAAAGATTATGGTTACAAGGGTGAAACAAACAACTCTGTCAAGGTTATGAACACCTATGGGCAACAGAGCTCTGCTGATAGTATTGAAGTCATACTTTTCATACACCAATAGTCATTATAATTATATCTTTATATTGATTTCAAATGAGATTATGTTATATAACCCTTTCGAACATTTTATACATGAAAAATCATTTATAAATCAATCATAATGGTTTAAGTGGATAATGACTGCATAAGAACTTTTACATACGTCACTATCCTATCCTCTATTTTTCGCATCATTTCACGACATTTCCATGTCTATATGCGATTTCCATCATAAGCCTCGATTTTAGTAATCCGCTGATTTTTGTAATCATGTCATGGATATATACGCCGTTCCTTTATTTTACTGTATGACTGCAGTCCAGCATGCTGCTCCTTTATTTGCCACTTGAGGACGGCATATCACATTCTAGGGGGCGTGGGTGACCTCCATAATACACTGGCATATGTGTCAACTCCTTATTTGGAGGTACTATGACTCCATCAAAACTCGGGAATAAAAAGTTTAATGGTATTGATGTTTCCCAATATGCACAACTTGTTGTTCCATCGCCATTTCTGTATTTTTGCTCTGCAAAAGTTAACAGTGTGCTAAACCTTGAACAACTTGCTATTCCATCGTCATCTCTCTGTTTTTGCTCTGTAAAAATTAACAGTGTCCTAAAGCTTGAAAAACGTGTTGTTCTATCGTCATTTTTGTGTTTTTTCTCTGCAAAAATTAACAGTGTGCTAAGCTTGAACAAAATGGGAGGTAGATCAATACGCAGTGAACTGTAGGTGTTAATGATTTTCAATGTTGCACACGAAATTTTTGTAAGAGCAGGATGGATTGCCTATCTTAACCGACTACAGTAGTCTAATGAGACGGTGATCATCGAATTTTTGTAGAATTTACAGGAATATCATTCCATGGTGAGGAGGAGGCAAATAACAGTAACAAATGCGATAATTGCTGAAGTGTCGAGACTGCCAGCTATTGGACTAGTATGGACCCAGAAAAAAGTGAGAGTTCAAGACACTATAACCATCTTCAGGGACGAAGGACAAAGCCTTACTGTCAAAGGAAAAGGAGTCCTGGCTACAACTCTGGGAGAACCTTGGGCAGAATTAGCCAGAATTGTGCAAAGCTACATCACTTGCGATGACAGAAAAGACGTGGTAAGACCACACCATCTCAAACTGTTAGCTGTATTAAAACAAAAATGTGTTGTGAATTTGCCTGCATGCTTAAATTTTTTATTACATGATGCCACTCGGAGTATAAGAAAATCTCGTCATGTAGAAATGGTAGTAAGTCATCACGACTTAATTCGGCTAATAGTCAGTTACAGTCTTGCTCAACAGTAGGGTATTTGGGAAGAATTTATATTCTCAATAGATGGGGCATTGGCCTTACCAGCCCCAAAACGAAAAAGAATTGCTAGCACATCAATTAGACTGCAAAAACGAAGACTGTCTGCGAGATTGGGGAGAAGCAGAGGAATGTCGGGAAATCCCCAATAAAATAGTATCCAACCATTAGAGATATATGACCCAGAGGACAAGTAACCCCCATGACTTGAAGGAGGGTAAATGAAGATGAAGAAGAATTAGAAGAAAATACAAAAGAGGAACCATAACAGGAAATTGAACACTCTGGTGAGGAAGAAGAGGAGGAGGTAGAGAAACCCAATGAAAGCCCATTACAAAACCCTCTGCATGAAGATGAATTGGCCCAAATTTTGGCCAACATGGATGAGTACATCAAGCCCCACAGCCCACTGAACCTCGATATTGAGGCAGGGCAATTACAGGAACACTTTGCTCACATTAAGAGTGCATCCGAGGAGATGGATGATGAGGAGGAAGAAGAAAGGAAATCACAGGAACACTCTGCCCACAGCAAGAGTGCATCCGAAGAAATTAATGATGAGGAAGAAGTAGAAGCAGAAGTCATTGTCATGCGGAAAGAGTTATTTTTGTGGACAAAACTAACCTCCCTAGGAGTCTAAGACTCTCTAGTGACAAACAAGACAATTAAGAGTAATCCTTCTCTAAACATACATTATTCTATGAGAAACCAAGTGTTTTTCGATCCTACCTCAAGTCCAACGCTTGTTGCAGCAGTCTAGCCTCGTCGATCCAGATGAGCTCCTCCTTCACTTTGAAACCTGCATACACTAACAATCAAACGATTACATAACACCTGAATATTCCATAAAACAAAGCATATTCAACATATAGACCAAGGAGTATATGAAAGAATTCATTAACAACAAATCATTGAGAAGAATGGACTTATTTGTATTAAGGAAACAAAAGAGAAACCATTACAACCTGAGCCTTGGTGTTGTGCAAGTTCCTCCCAGGGTCCAGCAAGAGTTTTCCTCTACTTTGACAAGCTCACCCACGTCCAAATGAAACAAGAAAGGATGGTAATCTCTCCTCACAAGCTTCTACAAGGAAGTCCTAATTCCAGCAGCATCTACCCTTTGGAATGTTCAGCTTTCAACCTCCCCTCCTCTGGCCCAAGGCTTGTATTTATAGTGTTCTAGAGGAAGTATTCAGTTCCAACATCAATGGGATACTCCCTCTTTTGGATGGGGTAGCTCCTCTCTTGATGGGATAAGTTCCTCTATCATAGGGATGCATGAACCATCTGGAGGCGCTCAATACACGTCAAACACTCTTCTAGAAAGGCTCTAGAAGTGACCACAAGTAACTTTTTTAAGATGAAACTCGCGCCTTTTGACCTTTACAGG
>APFE030989827.1:66254-86620 GCA_000404065.3 Pinus taeda
TAAAAAATGTTTTATTTATTTACCATACTCTCATTTATTTATATTTTTATTAATTTACCATATCTCTTTTTACAAATATGGTATTTGACCCATAGGATTCACTTAAATAAAACCTCTTTCTTGAGCCTTCATAAATAGAAGAGGGTTATGGACTAAATATAAAAAGATGTTTTATTTATTTACCACACGTCTAGTTTATTTATATTTTTATTTATTTACCATACCCTTTGAGTAAGTATAAAAGACGTTTTATTTATTTACCATACCTCCACTTTACTTATATTTTTATTTGTTTACACCCTTACATGTATATAAGGTGACTTATGGAGTAAATATAAAAAATGTTTTATTTATTTACCATACTCTCATTTATTTATATTTTTATTAATTTACCATATCTCTTTAATATGGTATTTGGGCCTTTGGCCCATAGGATTCACTTAAATAAAACCTATTCTTGAAAATGGGCGAATGGATTCACTTAAATAAAACTATTCTTGAAAATGGGCGAATGGAAGGTTGTAACTCCTAATTTCAAGGGCTAAATTTACCTTTTTTACCCTCTCCCTTCAAATAAGGTGGGCTATCTGAGGTGATTTGTAAAAATGTACTATGATACAAAATATTCGCCCACTAAAAATTTAAAACCCCTTAATTTCGCCAAAGGGCGAACATTCGCCCCTAAAATCACCCCTACTGACAATGTATTAAAAACGACATTAATTAAAGGGATGAAAGAACAATGGGTTGAAACACTAAATATTATGGCAAAAGGTGACATCTATCAATAAAATTTTGCTGACATTATTGATTTGTGCATCAAGAGTTCACGAGGCAGTAAAAGGCTAAAACCAACGGAATGTGACATGCTCACAAGGGACAACAATATCTCCGGTGGAGGAGTAACCCACTCAGAAATCGGGAATTTACTGGAGAATTTCAAAAATAATATATTGGGGACTTTGAAAACGCAACTTGATATTATGCAAGCTAAACATAAACAAGCAGAAGCATAGCAAAATCTAATAATATTCTGCCCCAGATGCAGAAAGAAACACAGTCATAAATAGTGTCCACTAGATGCAGTTCAAGTTTGTGCTATTTGTATAAAATATCACTCCACAGAGAACTGCCCCTCACTTCTAGGTTTGAAATTAGTGTACAAAGAAGCAGAAGAAGAATCAAAACCAGTGTGCCTTTTCAATCAGTGTCGTCAATGGCAACCATGACAACCAGGTATGCCCTGGGATCCATCTTCCTCTTTCCAACCTCCGCAATATCATGCTTAGCAATATAATACAATGTGGAAAAATCAACCACCCTTTTCAAACTGGTCACAACAACCATTTCCTTCATCACCATGGTCGAATCAAACAAGCCAACCTAATTGGCCAAATTTCCCCTACTCTTCACCATATTGGCAAAACAATGCATATCCAACACAATGGCCCCCTCCCACTTCATAGAGTCAAGCCTGGTAGACAAACTAGCAAAGACCGATGAATCAGCCAGCAGGAACCATTCCACTCCCTCAACCTACACTACCAGTGCCATATACAATACAACAAAATCCCCAGTCCAACTTAAGACCACAACTCCCAGCCAACCCAACTAGAACCCAAATAATAGACTGGTTTAATCTGTTCAAATAATCAAAACAAAAGAACTAGAAACCGATCTAAGGGAGTGCAACGACCTTCAATTAAGGTCTGGGCACATTAAAGAAGCCGAGGGAGATAAAAATATTCAAGTTGAAAATCAGTTACCTGTAGAACAACCACTACAAGAAGAGGATGTGTCCAGAGAACAAACTCACGACCAAGCAACCACATCTTCTCCCCCATTCCTAGAACGATTAATCATACCACACCTTATAGAACATCTTGACTTTGATATTCTAGGATAAATAAGAAATTTGTGTATAAAAATTCCACTCCTCCAAGCTATCCAAGATATCGCAATATATGCAAAAACCATCAAAGAATTATGTATAAGGAAGCCAAAGAGGAGAATAACAACTAACCCAACAGTCCAAGTAGTTAGCACCCTATCTAATCTATTATCAGGAAGAGAAGCACCTGTCAAATATGAAGACCCAGGGAATCCTATAGTGATGGTGCAAATCAATGGACAAACCTTTTCAAATGCCTTAGTTGATTTAGGGGCTGCAATTAATATTTTAACAACCATCACTTGTTAAAAACTGGGCACTACATTAGCGGAACCAATGTCCACCTTATTAGAATTGGCTAACCGATTAGTAGTTAGGCCAGAAGGTACAATACACGATGTAATGGTATCTGTAGATTCCTGCTGACTTTTTGATAATCAACCCCAAAACCCGATTCGATGGACACCCGTTAATCTTAGGTAGACCTTGGCTTGCGACTGCTGATGCTTACATTGGCTGCCGACAAGGCAGTATGACTATAACTAGAGGGAGTAATATCAAGAATCTAGCTCTATATCCTCCAGCCCACCTAAGTGTAACAATAATACAAACTAAGAAACAACTTGCTTCATATCTCACATAAAACATTAGGTACCCATTAACTATAGAAGATGCCCTCGATTTTAAAGATCAAACAGAGGATGATGTTATGAACAACTTCACTAACCAATCCGAATCCAGATCCCATGTACAATGTCACACGATAGAGGCAGCATTTGAAAATGAACTAGAAGAAGATCCCCTCAAAGACACTCATTATCAAACAATACCGACTACTTCTATTTCAAACATCAAAACTATAGAGATTGAGCCAGGAAAAACCTTGAACATTAGCAATAACCTAACTCTTGAACAAGAAGACAAGCTGGTCCAACTATTGAGAAAATATAAGGAAGCTTTTGCATGGGATTATCCAGACATGAAGGGAATTGATCTCAAGCTGTGTACGCACCACATTTATACAAAAAAGGATGTTAGACCCATTCGCCAACCCCAACGGAGACCCAACCCTCACCTGAAAGATATTGTGAAAGCTGAATTACAAAATTTTTTGGATGTAAACTTTATTTATCCAATCTCTAATAGCAAGTGGGTCTCTCCACTCATAGTGATGCCAAAGAATAATGGGAACTAGAGGATTTGTGTAGATTACAGAGAATTAAACAAAGCGACCCAGAAATACCACTTTCCCCTTCCATTCATTGATCAGGTATTAGACACATTAGCAGGAAAGAAATTATTTTCTTTCTTGGATGGCTTCAGTGGATACAATCAAATTCATATTGCCCTTGAAGACTAGGATAAAACTATTTTTACTTGTCCTTGGGGAAAATTTGCTTACAGAGTCCTACCCTTTGGCCTATGCAATGCCCCTACCACATTTCAGAGGGCCATCCTCAGCACCTTTTCAGATTTAATAAATAAAGGGCTCGAAGTATATATGGATGATTCCGCACCATACGAAGATGATTTTGAGCCAACACTAGACACATTGGAAAAGGTGTTGCAACGATGTATCGCCACTAGGCTCTGCTTGAGCCATGAAAAATTCTATATGATGATGACCGAAGGGCTCATCCTACGTCATTATATCTCAGAAGCTAGAATATAGGTAGATACGACCAAAATTCAATTAATTTTGTTAATACCTACTCCAATCACACAAATAGAGGTACGCAGTTTTCTTGGATTTTCTGGTTATTATAGGAGATTCATAGAACATTTTTCTCAAATAGCTGCACCCATATATGCACTGACAGGGAATGTTGATTTTGTTTGGACAAATAAATGTGACCATGATTTTGAGGATCTGAAAAAGCTTGTGTCAACAGCCCCAGTTCTCAGAGGCTCAAATTGGGACATGCCATTTCAAATTTCATCAAATGCTTCAGACACAACTATTAGAGCAGTCCTTGGGCAAGAAGAAGACAAAAAGCCATATGCAATCTATTATATTAGCAAGAATTTGTCTCCTGCTGAGCTAAACTATACCGTAACTGAAAAAGAGTTTTTAGTTGTAATACATGCTGTAAATAAATTTAGGCATTATATCACTAGATATCCTGTTGTTTTATATAAAGATCACTCTGCTATAAAATATTTAGCAAATAAACCTATTACAAATGGTAGAGTAACAAGACGGTTGATTTTATTGTAGGAATTTGACATCACAATAAAAGATCAACCTGGGAAAAGAAAATCATGTAGCTGATTTTCTCTCACGAATGTCGAAGCCAGCGGACGTAGTAGCAGTCGAAGTTCAATTCCCGAATGAACATTTGTTTCCTGTCACTATCAAGACACCCTAGTATGCTGATGTTGCAAATTATTTAGCAGTAGGAAAATTACCAAAGCATCTAACTCCCAATGAATGAAAACAGATTGTGCAACATAGTACCCAATTTTCTTGGATTGGGGGCTACCTATTTCATACAGGGGCAAATATGCACATCAGAAGATGCATCCGCGAAGATGAAATATTTAACATTCTAAAAGCTTGTCATGACGGAGCATGTGGCAGACATTTCGCAGATCGCAGGACTGGACACAATGTTTTGCAAATAGGTTATTACTGGCCCACAATCTTTAAAGATGCTAAGAAATTTGTTCAAGCCTATGACAGTTACCAAAGAGCAGGACACCCTGGACAGTCCGACAAAATGCCTTTAAACCCACAGTTAGTAGTCGAACCATTTGAGCATTGGGTGCTCAATTTTTTTGGTGTGATCAACCCATCATCAAATCAGAAAACATATATTCTAGTAGCAATAGAGTATGTTACCAAATGGGTTGAAGCAGAGGCACTTCCAAGAGCTACAAAGGACTCTATGATTCATTTCTTGTTCCAAATATTTGTACGATATGGCCTTTCAAGGGACATAATCACGGGCGGAGTACCACAATTTGTAGGTAATAAAATCACTGCAACATTAAAAAATTATCACATTTAGCACAAAATTACCACTCTGTATCACCCATAGGCAAATGGATAAGTATAGAGCACGAATAAAGTGATAGAGGCAATATTGGCAAAAACCATTGCATCACACAGGCATGATTAGGCTTCAAGATTTCCAAAGGCCTTGTGAGCATACTGAACAATGTAGAGAAACACTACCGGTTATTCACCATATCAGCTAGTATTTGGAAAGGAACCCATCTTTCCAATAGAGTTCAAAATACAAACATTAAGAATAGAATAGGAGATCGGTCTGGATTTAAATGAGGCCTAGACTAACAGATTACAGCAAATTAATGAGCTATATGAAATTAGGCTCTCATCTCTTCAACGCACTACATTAATCCAACAGCAGAGAGAAAAATGGCACGACGCCCTGATCAAAAAGAAAATCTTCCACGAAGGAGATTGGGCACTCCTATACGATTCCAGGTTTCAGGATTTTCCAGGAAATCTTCAGACTCGATGGCTTGGACCATATGAAATCCAGAAAGTGCATGAAAATGGCACCATTACTTTGACTACTATTAACGGATCTGGACATACCTTTAAAGAAAATGACCACCGATTGCGACTGTACCAAAACCACTTACTTGGGAATCCTTCTACCAACAGCTCCAAGAAGATTCTGATATGCAAATTCTTGCTGAGAAAAATAATCCTTCCTCGGCATTAGTTCACTAAGTAATTTCATTGTTCTTAAATTTTGTACATACTTTTTTCTTTTCTGCTTGTATAAACTACTTTCTATACAGATTTTTGCATTTACGCATTTTTTTTGCATTTTTGATGTTCCTTTCCGAAGGAACAACATTTCCTCCTTTTTGCTGTTCCTTTTCAAAGGAACAACACTTTTGCATTTTACTATTCCTTTCCAAAGGAACAGTATTTTTTCATTTTTCTGTTCCTTTCTGAAGGAACAACATTTCCACATTTTTGTTGTTCTTTTCCGAAGAAACAACATTTCTGCCTTTTTGTTGTTCCTTTCTGAAAGAACAACACTTTTGCATTTGTCTGTTCCTTTCCAAAGGAACAACATTTTCACCTTTTTGTTGTTCCTTTCCGAAGGAACAACACTTTTGCATTTTGTTGTTTCTTTCCGAAAGAACAACATTTCCGCCTTTTTGTTGTTCCTTTTCGAAGGAACAACACTTTTGCATTTTGTTGTTCCTTCAGCATTTTCACCTTTTTGCTGTCCCTTTCTGAAGGAACAACACTTTTTCATTTTGTTGTTCCTTTCTGAAGGAACGACGTTTTCACATTTTGCTGTTCCTTTCTGAAGGAACATCATTTTTGCATTCTGTTGTTCCTTTTCGAAGGAACAACACTCTTGTTTTTTGTTGGTCCTTTCTGAAAGAACAACACTTTCGTATTTTGTTGTTCCTTTCCGAAGGAACAACATTTTCGCAGTTTTTCTGTTCCTTTCCAAAGGAACATCACTTTCGTTTTTTGCTATTCCTTTCCAAAGGAACATCATTTCCGCATTTTTTTTGTTCCTTTCCAAACAAACAACACTTTCGTTTTTGCTGTTCCTTTCCGAAGGAACAACATTTCCGCATTTTTGCTCTTCGTTTCCAAAGGAACAACATTTGCGTTTTTGTTGTTCCTTTCCGAAGGAACAACATTTCCACATTTTTGTTGTTCCTTTCCAAAGGAACAACACTTCACCAAATTGTTTTGTCGTTCCTTTTAAAGGAACAAACCTCCTTTGCATTTTTTTCTTCTTGTCATTCTTTCTGAAGGAACAACAGTTGTTCCATTTAAGGAACAACACTTTTTGAGTGCATTTTTTTGTTTTGTGTGTGTGTGTGTGTGTTTCTTCATTTAGAGGATTTTTGTGAATGATGGTTTATGTAAGGAACAACTATACATTAATGCAAGAACACAAAACTAGAGGATACTGAAATTAGCAAACCAAAGAAAAATCGTTATCGTTAGAGAAATTGCTTTGAATCGATAAAAAAAAGAGACGAAAGGACACAACTACTTATCTCACTTTGCTATCTTTATTTTCACTAAAACCAATTTGATTGATTATTTTTATCATGGTGGTTCTTTCTTAATCTTCATAATTCTCTTTGATCATTATTATTGAATAAGAATAAGGGCATATTTTCCTCTATTGAGATGTTCAGACTTCTTCTACCATCCCTACTCTTAAGGAGTGTTGAGCCATCCTCTGTATATAAATAGGAATGTGCTATATAAAAGAAAAAGAAAATATATATAAATTATATATATTATAATATATTTATATATTATATATAAATATATACATATATTATATATATATATATTATATGATACTAAAAACATGATTATCAGATGAAGGATAGGGTTCTCATCAAGAGCCAGCCTACCATGATCATAAGGAAGCAAGTGAAGTGGCATTCCCACTATGGCCACCACACCAGGGATATGATCCAAGAGGTATATCACAAAAATAAATAAATAAAATCCTTGGAATAGGAGGTCTCATCACGAGCCAGCTTGCCCACCTTTCAATCCTTCCTGGTGAATGGCATTATGATTCAAAAGGTTACCTAGCCAGCACAATGGCCTCCGTTTTGACATCATTATGGTTCCAAGGGTGAAATAAGCAACTCTGACAAGGTTATGGACACCTAAGGACAATAAACCAATAGTCATTATAAACCATTCTTCCTATATATTTATATTGATTTTAAATGAGATTATGTTATATAACCCTTTCGAACCTTTTATACATGAAAAATCATTTATAAATCAATCATAATGGTTAAAGTGGATAATGACTGCATAAGAACTTTTACATACGTCATCTATCCTATGCTATATTTTTCACATCATTTCACGACATTTCCATCATAAGCCTCGATTTTAGTAACCTGCTGATTTTTGTAATCATGTCATGGATATATACATCATTCCTTTATTTTACTGTACGACTGCAGTCAAGCATGTTGTTCCTTTATTTGCTGGCCGAGGATGGCCCATCACATTTTAGGGGGCCACGGGTGACCTCCATAATACACCGGCATACGTTTCAACTCCTTATTTGGAGGTACTATGACTCCATCAAAACTTGAGAATAGTAAGTTTAATGGTATTGATGTTTTCCAATATGCACAACTTACTGTTCCATCGCCATTTCTATGTTTTTTCTCTGTAAAAATTAACAGTGTGCTAAAGCTTGAACAACTTGTTGTTCCATCGTCATCTCTATGTTTTTTCTCTGTAAAAATTAACAGCATGCTAAAGCTTGAACATCTTGCTGTTCTATCGTCATTTATGTGTTTTTGCTCTGCAAAAATTAATAGTGTGCTAAGCTTGAACAAAATGGGAGGCAGATCATTACGCAGTGAACCGCAGGTATTAATGATCTCCAACGCTGCACGCAAAATTTTAGTAAGAGCAGGATGGATTGCCTACCTTAACCCACTACAACAATCTAATGAGACGGTGGCCATTGAATTTTTGTAGAATTTGCAGGAAGATCATTCCATGGTGAGGGGGAGGAAAATAAAAGTAACAGATGCAATAATTGCTGAAGTATACCCACTGCCAGCTGTTGGACCAATATGGACCCAGAAAAAAGTGAGACTTCAAGATGCTATAACCATCTTCTAGGACGAGGGACAGAGCCTTACTATCAAAGGAAAAGGAGTCCTGCCTGCAACCCTTGGAGAACTTTGGGCAGAATTAGCTATAATTGTGCAAAGCTACATCACTTGCGATGGCAGAAAAGACATGGTGAGACCACGCCATCTCAAACTCTTAGCCGTATTAAAACAAAAATATTCTGTGAATTTGCCCGCATACTTAAATTTTTTATTACATGATGCCACTCGGAGTATAAGAAAATCTCGTCATGTAGAAACGGTAGTAAGTCATCACAGCTTACTTCGGCTAATAGTCAGTTACAGTCTCACTCAATAGTAGGGTAGTTAGGAAGAATGATATTCTCAATAGATGGGGGATTGGCCTTACCAGCCCCAAAATGAAAAAGAACTGCTGGCACATCAATTAGACTGCACAAACGAAGACAGTCTGCCAGATTAGGGAGAAGCAGAGGAATGTTGGGAAATCCCCAAGAAAACAGTAGCCATCCATTATAGATATATGACTTAGAGGACGAGCAACCCCCACGACTTGAAGGAGGGGAAAATGAAGATGAAAAAGAATTAGAAGAAAATACAGAAGAGGAACTGGAAGAGGAAACTGAACACTCCAGTGAGGGAGAAGGGGAGGAAGCAGAGCAACCTAGTGAAATCCCATTACAAAACCCTCTACAAGGAGAAGAATTGGCCCAAATTTTGGTCAACATGGGTGAGTACATCCAGCCCCACAACCCACTCAACCTCGATATTGAGGCAGGGAAATTACAGGAACACTCTGCTCATAGTAAGAGTGCATCTAAGGAGATGGATGATGAGGAGGAAGAAGAAAGGAAATCATAGGAACACTCTACTCACATCAAGAGTGCATCCGAAGAAATGAATGATGAAGAAGAAGTAGAAGCAGAAGCCGCCTGGGAAATAGCAGGTCAACCCATGGTTTCCTCCCCTGAGAAACCTAATCAGGAAGATGAGAACATTGAAGAAGTGTTCCAAGCATAAAACATGGAAATAAGCCAAGGCAAGGGTACAATCCCTGAAGAACAAAGCCCAGGTCCAAGAAAAGAAACAGATGTTCCTTCGAAGAAAACGAATGAAATAAAAAGGCTATGAAAGGAATAGAAAAGACTACTAAATGTAGTGAAACAACTCAGAGAACAAATAAGGGTTCTAAAAATGGGGAGAATTTCAAAAAGAACCCCTGGAGCAAAGGATGCGGCCACCCAAATGAAACCCCATAAAATGAAGACCAAAAGGACTCAAACTGAACCCATTATCATTCAGGGCCACAAGGAATAGCATGCAATTGTTACAAACGCAGAGGCCCAAACAGAAAACACACCAGTCTGTAATAAGGACGTCCACACAGAGGCATTGTCCTCTAGCATCACGACCGATCGGATAGTTGATGAGAAGGAAACACAGACTATAGGAATCAGATGTCGCAATAAGGAGATCCAGGTAGATCTCTAGCCCAAAAATGTTTTGATGGACAATGATCTGAGACTAGTGAGACTTCAAAAGGATCTGGCATAGGCCCAGCAAACGATAGAAAAGCTCACAGAGGAAACTGTTCCTCAGGAGAAGTATCATAAATTATAGCAACAAGTAAAGAACATTAATTCATCGGAGAGCAAGGCCTTCGATAGATGTTAGAGAGCAAAGGAAAAAGTTGAAAAGGTAACCAATAGACTAGACATATTTATGAGTGAAATGGATACCCTATGTTCTCTATATAGTAATGTTCTAGCCTGTAGGGCACCTCCCAAAAATTATGCTTTGTTTTTTATGCAAAGGTACTTACAATTAAAAATTAAGGTTGTCAAGGCAGGGTACCTATAGAGTTAAAAACTATTAACAATTTTATAAACTGTTGTAAATATTATGGGGTGAAAGTCCAATGATTGCTATGTGAGTTTTATTTGCGTAATCTTGTGTTGGATGGTGCAACAGAAGAAAACCCTAGTCCTTTTGTGCTTGATATTCAGCTTCAGGCATACATCTCTTTTTTTGTTAACTAGATAAAGTGGCTTAAAGCCCATAATACCTTTCAGAGACAAGAGAATGGGTTAGATCTGTGGGTAAGGGGTGAACCAAGTCATACATGTCGATCCATTCATAAGTCACATGTATAAGCTAAAATACATAAATATTATGAAGGCATGCTCACTTATCCCTACTATAAATGTATCATAAGAAAGGGAAATAGTAGAATTCTACTTCTACCCACAATAACAAGGTAAGAGTTATAGGAACCTTCATGTTTATCACAATCTCTTTGAACAAGAGGCGAGAAATCATTCCAAGGATTAACACCACACTACCTATCATTTATTTTCACAAGTGGCAACTCTTTTCCAAATAAAATCCACCACAACTATCATATTTAAAATAAACTAGCACATTAACTACGATCTGTGTGCATGTAGCTACACAAAATTTAACCAAAAGAGGCTAGCCTCTAAACTACTATTTTTTTGCATGCAAATATGTAAAAGAAATATAATACAATAGATATTATTCCTATGCATGCAAATCCATATTCTCGTCAAAACAAAGCTAATAAAACATCCATGACTATTACTTTTGTGCATATAAACACGTTATTTTCTAAGAATCACTCACACAATAGCTAATATTTTCATGTTTACAAACACATATTCTCTTCAAGAGAACTAACGTCATGTCTATTTTTTTGTGCACCTAACCAAATATTCTTTTCCAAAGGATATCATAATATTATTTATTCTTGCATGCAAATATATAATCTTATCCAAATAAATATAACATAGTAAATATTCTTTTCTACGTGCAAGTGCATATTTCTTTTTCAAGAAATCAAATAAATATTAGCTATTCTTTCATGCACATATTTCTTTTTCAAGAAAAATAATCTAGCTTTCTACACATTAATTCCCTGGAATCTTTTCCAACTAAAATAACATAGTTTATTTGTTTTTTTATGCAGGGTTCACATGCATTCTACTTCAAGAAAATATATCATGGCTTCTTTATCCTTTATATTCACTGTTCAAATGCACACTTTATTCAAGAAAAAAACAATCTAGCTTATCTTTTATGCACAAATATGCATGCAATCTTTTCCAAATAAAAATCCAACTTAACTTGCACAAAATGCATATGAAATTCATTTCCAAGGAAATCATGGTTACTTGTATTTTTACAACTATATGGCTGATGAGCCCCATCAAAATTGACTCTTGTTTTCCATGTAGCATTATCCATAAGAATGACAACATCAACTATAATATCCAAGGACGGTCACCCCATAAATGGAAACCTAATACAATATGCCAGCATTCCTAAATATGAATCACAGAGGTGAACATCTTTCACTTGTTGTATCTTTAGCATGGAAACCACCAGTGTTGGGGATGGTATGTTTGTCACTTATGTCTCCAAGTTAGCTCCAACAAGTTCCCCTCCTAGGTTTTGTATGATCAATCTAATCCTTTTCTTCCCATCCAAGAGTAATAGAAAAAACTTTAAAAAATATAGAGCACACCATCACTCCTTTCCATATTTCTTTTCTTTTGATCACATCAAAGGGAAGACGAATACACTACAAACTAGTACCATTAAATAATTCTTGGTCACATCCTTTGATTGTTTCCCTATTGTAACTATTTGGAAAATGAAAAACATAACATTAAAGGGAGGTTGAATCAATGGTTTACAAGGATTGCATATCCTCATATCCTCAACAAAATATAGAGCACACCATCACTCCTTTCCATACTTCTTTTCTTATGATCACATTAGAGGAAAGACAAATACACTATAGACTAGTGCCATTAAATAATTCTTGGTCACATCCTTTGAATGTTTCCCTATTGTAACTATCTGGAAAATGAGAAACATAACATTAAAGGGTGGTTGAATCAATGGTTTACAAGCATTTCATATCCTCACATGCAACAGGAAATTGAGCGGAATAGTACCAATCATAATTTCGAAGTAGTTCTTGTTACCACCATTCATAATCGTTTCTTGATATAATTTATTTTCTCTAGTTCAATTCTCCTTCTGAGTAACTTAGCTTTGAATAGATCGTAGTTAGTTCCAAACCATTTTCAAAACCCTAAGAGGGTCTTTAAGTTTAATTTTCGTTAACATATGATCTAGTAATATTCCATAATGAGCTTTATGGAAGTTTTTACAATAGGTATATTACATAATTATAATAAAAATATTCAATGTGAGTTATAAATAAAATATTTCAATGTCAATTATGCATATATGTACATATTAAAAATATATTAATAAGAGAATAATATTTTAATATGGAATTGTGGTCCATGAATAACAAATTCAAATTCAACTATATTATATATTATATATTATATATAATATATATATTATATATATATTATATATAATATATTATATATAATAGATATTATTAATTTATTGTTAAAAAACGTTTAGTATTTCAATGCTCAAAAGGAGTGATTTCAAAGTAATAACCAATTACTTCATTAATAAGGAAATGTGTATTCATTCAATTTTGATATTTTTGATATTAAAATTAAAAAAAATAAATAAAATAAAAATTTTAATATCATTATAACCAAGTCCAACAACATTCTGATTTAGCTGAGCGAATCGTTAGCTCAATTAAAATGCATTACAATGTAGAATCTCTATCTATTTTAAAAACTTCATTACATGTAATCCATAAACTATTATGGTTAATAAACTATAATAGCACAAATTAGTGACAATTGAATCAAATACTTATAATAGGAAACTTATAATAGGAACTTAAGAAGTTGCACTAGAATAACTCACCATGTCAAGATTCAAAAGGAGACATGCCTTGAATGTAAATGTAGATGATTTGAGATTTGAGATACACATAGTCCCTTCCCCTCTACCCAAATATTGAGATTTGCACCAATTCATGTTTGGATGACAGTGATTCACATTCAATTCAGAGTTGAGTGGATTAAATATTGAGGTACTTCTTCTGCTAAATTTGTTAAAGCTGACTCACCTCATTAACCTTATGGGGTAGATACCATATGTATGGAAGATGTATGTTTCTTATGTAGCATTAGGGTTGGTTCACTAATTATTAGGTTTTTGAAATAGTGTATATGGTTTGCTATCAACTCACAGTTTCCATATATATTCAAATTTAAGATAGAAAATGCTTACCAATACATTTCCTACCAGGCTATACTTTTTGAATAGTTCATTCAAAATTGATAGATAATCATTGAATCTTAAAGAATGAGGACTATAGAGGACCAATGATAAAATTCTCCAATTCACCCAACATTTTCATCTCATTATGGCTTTATAAATATATAAAACACACACGCACACGTGCACACACACACACACACACACACACACACACACATATCCATTGTTGGCTGAATCCAATGAATACTTGTTATCTTTATTCTTTTTAATGTATATTAAAATGTTTAGCCTTAGGAGTTTCATAAAATTCTATCAATTGAGCATGAACATCAAAGTTCCTTATTCTATTTTTTGAATGGTAACTTAACTTTCGTTTTTATATCTTCCTCGCAAAGGTTTTTTTCTCTTCATTTGAAATTTGGTTGAAACAGTCTTCATCTTGATGATGTTTTGACTTGTTTGATACTTTGAAATAAGCTTCTCTGAGTTTTTTCTAATTCTTCTTTTTTCTTGTCTAATAAGCACTAAGTATTTTATAAATCCTTTCCATGTTCAATTTTTCCAACGGCATTTATTCTATGAAAGATACATTGGCACCGAATCTATAAGAAAGTGATCTAAACATACATTGGCATCGAATTTTTCCAATGGCATTTATTCTATGAAAGATACATTGGCATCGAATCTATAAGAAAGTGATCTAAACGCCTTTTATATTACTACAACATCATTAATTTGATCACCAAAATGTTTCCTTGTGTTAACAACCTCATCCACCCTGAGAAGGAAACTACCCATGTTTTCACCCTCATTCATTTTCAAGTTTTCAGATTCGATCTTGTGAACTTGGAGTTTGGAATTTTTAACCTTGCTATCCCATTCAAAATTACTTACCATTTTTTCTACATTTCCATAGTCGACTCATACTGCATCACTTTGAGAAATTATGATTTTGTAAGTCCACCCAAAATTTCACTCATAACCCTATCATTTAAGTTGTAAAATTTCTTACTAGCTTCATCAATTGGAAGGTTTTTTGGGTTTTGATACCCATTCAACACAATTTTCGAAATATCCATGCAAAGTGACATTAAGTAAGTCTTCGCTATGGTTTTCTAAAAGTAAAGTTTGTTGCAATGAATAGAATAGTTCATCTTGAGAATGAACCATATTCACTTGTCACTTTTCTTTTGAGATATTCCTTTTAGTGGCTAGGTTGTTATTGAAGGAAAATGACTTTGATACATTTTTTGTTGAACACTGAGAGAGTGGCTAAACTAGTATTCTTAATACTTCACACTATAAATGTGACATAAGGCCTTGCTAGGGGTGTCGTTGGCCTAGGATTAGGATATGGTTGACATTAAGATGTTTTGTAAATTGCAATTAGTTTACCATGGTTATGCTAAAGAAACAACAACCTCAAGCCTTTGACAAACTTTTAAGGAGGGAAATGATATCCTTAACCTTTAAACATGACTTCTCAAGATTAAGCACCATAAGCATATCCTTAATCCACCAAAAAAGACCATGGATGGGTTCTAAGGACTCGACAATAATCAAAGAATGGAAACAAATGACTTACAATTTTATTAACAATTCTTGAGTTCAAAAGCTTTAAATGAGTCTTTAAACCAACATAGGAACTTTGTAGTAGGCCTTTCCACTAAGGCTGGGATATAAATACCATGAATGAGGAAATTTTATGGGATGTATTTTTTATATGGGTTGATTTTGAATAATTTTTCTCGAATGTGTGTGTATTACATTTTCTTAATTGATTCACAAAAATTTTAAATGATATATGTATTTTATTCTATAGATGGCTAAATTTTCCTAGAAACTATTTTAAATAATTAGAAATAGGAATATTTTTATGAGAAGATATTTTATGGTTGTCCCATAAGAACGAATACTAATTACAAGTTCACTTAAGGTAAGTTATCTATTAACTCTCCCTAGCAATGAGTATAACGTTTTGTATGAGAAATGTACTTAGATGAATATAAGCATATTTAGTAAGGAGACAAAAACCTTAATTACTAGTTAAACCTCTAGAGCTCAACCTATACATATAACCCAAAAACCATGACAACAATTCTCTCCAAGGATTCTTTAGCATCTGAATTTAATATGGGTGCCATTATGAACTATTGAACATCATGGATGCATTTCATTTTCTTTTCCATAGTCAATCGAGGGGGCAAGGGCCTCCAATTATATATCTTGCTTCTTAGTCTAAAGCACCATGGAGTAGTCCTCCCACCACCAATCTGACCTTTGTAGGTTATAATTTTCATCCAAGGGTGTTATAGGTTCCATGATTAGGTTAGTTTCAAACCAAGAATGGGTCTTGAGATCTAATCAATGTCAAAGGATAAAAAAAACATCCTTGACACCTAAATTATTTTTCTTAGTGTTAACAACCATGAAATATGTGTTAATGTGATCATGAGAGATAGCTCAAAGTTAAACTTAAAAAATATTACTTCATGCACACTCTGTTTTAGGCATGGAAAACCTCACTAAACCTTTGCATTAATTGTAAGTTATGTATTTCTCTTGCACCCACTTCAATTTAAGTTTATACCACTAGCATATTGGTCCATTCAAGTGAATTAACCAATATTTCTAACATCCAACTCAACCAAGTGAACTAGCCAAGTCTACCAACATCTTGCCTTAGCCAAGTGAATCATCATCTCAACTAAAACACATTTCGATGTAGAATCTCTATCTCTTTTAAAATATTCATTACATGTAGTCCATAGAATTTTATAGCTAAAAGACTATAATAATGAAAATTAATGGCAATTGAATCAAGTAAATGTAATAGGAAGGGACAAAGTGGCACTAAAATAGCTCACTATGTCAAGAGAAAAAAAGAAACATGTCTTGAATGTATATGCAAATGATTTCAATTGAATGAGATTGAAATGAAATGAGAATGCACAAAGTAACTTCTCCTCTTCCCAAAGATTGAGATTTGTGTCAAGTTCATGTCCAAATGATAGTGATTCAAATTCAATTCAGAGTTGAAAGTATTTAATATCAAGGTACTTTTTCACCTTCTCGTGTAGATATCATATGTATGGAAGATGTAGGCTTATGGAAGATGTATGATTCTTATGCAGGGTTAGGGTTTGTTCACTACTGATTAGGTTGTTGAAATGGTGGATATGGTCTGCTATCAATTCACAATTTCCATATATATTTGAATTTTAAGATAGAATATTCTTACCAATAAATTTCCTGCCAGGTAATACTTTTTCAATAGTTCATTCAAAACTAATCATTATATAAAACACACACACACACACACACACACACACACACACACACACACATATATATACATATGTCCACTCCTAGCGGAATTCAATGAATAATTGTTAACTTTTTTCTTTTTTATGAATATGAAAAATGTTTAGGCTCAAAATTTTCATAAAATTCAATCAATTGAGCATGAACATCAAAGTTCCCTATTCTATGTTTTGAATGGTAACTTAACTTTCCTTTTTATAGCCTCCTCACAAAGTTTTCTTTCTCATTATTTGAAATGTGGTTGGAGCAGTCTTAGTCCTAATGTTCTTTTGAATTGTTTGATACTTTAAAGGAAGCCTCTCTGACTTATAGTTAATTCTTCTTTGTTCTCATCTCATAAGTATTAAGTATTCCATGAAGCATTTCCATTGTCAATTTTTCCAATGGCAACTTTTCTATGGCAGAGACGTTGGCATCGAATCTAGATGAAAGTGATCTCAACAATTTTTGTATTACTGTAACACCATTAACTTGATCACTAATCCATTTAATTGTGTTTACAACGTCATCCACCCTGAGAAGGAAACTACCAATGTTTTCACCCTCATTCATTTTCACGTTTTCAAATTGCATCCTATAAAATTAGAGTTTGGAATTTTTAACCTCAATATCCCCTTCAAAATTGTATCCTAGTTCATCTCAAATTTGTATAGTTGACTCATACTGCATCACTTCGAAAAAAAATATTTTACACGTCCACCCAATATTGCATTCATAGTTGTATCATTGCAATAGTAGCATTTCTTACCAGCTCCATCAATTGGAGGGTCTTTTGGGTTTTGATACCCATTCAACACAATTTTCCAAATATCCATAGCAAGTGACATCAAGTCTTCATTATGATTTTCCAAAAGTAAAGTTTGCCCCATTGAATAGAGGAGATAATATTGAGAATGAACCATCCCAACTTGCCACTTTTATTTTGAGATATTTCCTGCTAATGGTTAGGTTGTTACTGACTTATACCAATTGTTGAATACTGAGAGGGGCTATACCAGTGTTCTTATTACTTCACACTACAAATATGATATAAGACTTTTCTAGGGGGGTCTTTGGCCTAGGATTAGGATATGGTTGACATTAATACTTTTTGTACATTGAAATTAGTTCACCATGGCCATGTTAAGGAAACAACAGAATCAAGCCTTTGACCATATTTGGGGGAGGGAAATGGTAACATGTTGGTGGAAAATGTCACACCAACGTAACCTTAAGCTATAAACATAATCTCAAGCTCAAGCACCATAAGCATATCCTAAATCCACCAGACAAGACCATGGATGGGTTCTATGGACTTAGCAATCACTAAAGAATGGAAACAAATACCTTACAATTTTATTAAAAATGCTTAAGTTCGA
This sequence comes from Pinus taeda, assembly GCA_000404065.3. Taxonomy (NCBI): domain Eukaryota; kingdom Viridiplantae; phylum Streptophyta; class Pinopsida; order Pinales; family Pinaceae; genus Pinus; species Pinus taeda. The sequence goes on from APFE030989827.1 coordinate 84,615, forward strand.
AAGCTTTAAATGAGTATTTAAACCAACATTGAATCTTTATAGTGGGCCTTTCAACTAAAGGTGTGATACAAAGACCACGAATGAGGAAATTTTATGGGATGTAATTTTTATATAGGTTAATTTTGCATAACGAGGAAATGTTATGTGATGCATTATATATATATATATATATATATATGCAAAAATTACATTTTATTAATTTATTTACACAAATTTTAAATGATAAATATATTTTATTCTAGAAATGGATAAATTTTCCTAGAAACTATATGAAATCTTTAGAAATATGAATATTTTTATAAGAATATATTTAAGGTTGTATTTTTAAGAATTCATATAATTCACCAATGTTTTTACACTTAAGGTAAGTATGGATCTTAAAATTCTCCTTAGAAATGAGTATTTTTTTGTATAAGAAATGTACTTAGATGCATATAAACACACTTAGTTGGGAGGAAACAACCTTAATCCCTAGTTAAACCTCTAGAGTGCAAAATGTACATATAACCTAGAAAAGGTGACAACAACCTTCTCAAAGGATTATTTGGCATCTGAGTTTAATATGGGTGTTATTGTGAACTCATGAACATCATGGATGCATTTCATTTTCTTGGCAATAGTCAATTGAGGGTGCAAGGGCCTCAATTTGTAGATCTTATTTCTTAGTCTCCAACACCATGGAGGAGTCCTCCAATCACCAAATCTGATATATGTAGGCTATCATTTTGCTCCAAGGGTGCTATAGGTTCCATGATTAGGTTATTTTTGAACAAGAATGGGTCTCAAAATATACTTAAGGTCAAGCGATAACAACAAGGTTCTTGAGCCCTAAATGATTCTTCTTAGCCTTAATCACCCTGAAAAGCTAAGATAATCCATAAAAAAAATTCCCTTATGGGGAACTTTTGACTATCATTTATTTACTAGAAGACATTTTGATGTTTTTTGTAAGAAAAATGAGTCTTTGAGTCTTGAAAATGGTTAGGAAATTATAACATGGGTATTGGGCATTGAAAAAATATTCTGAAACTGAAGCATCATGAAATATGCATTGAAATAACACATGAAACCTTTCCCTGTGATCTTTAGCCCCTATGTGAAATATGGTTATTAATTGATTTGGGAAATATTGATGGGTCTAGGGGCCTAAACCATGGTCAAAAAGGAGAAAAAAAAGGCCTTACGTGGGAGAATTAACATTTTGTGCCTCACTCACCATGAAAAAGGACTAAAGCCATGACGTCTTCCCTCTTTGTAGGGTATCTCACTTTGAGTGGTGTTGCAAGTGTTATTAGATAGTTTTACAATAATGAGAAGGGTATAGAGGTGTTGACTATGCTAAAAAGCATAAAAACAAGTCCTCTACACTAAATATTTCATTTTGAAACATGTCTCGTTGAGAGAGTTTTACATGGTTTTTATTTTTTGTAACAATAACACAGACATTTCGCTATTCATATGAGTTCTAAACAAATAGATGTAATATTCTTTTCCTCTACATGTTGGATGAGTTGGTTTCTTTGGTTTTAGCTTCAAATTGAGAAACTAGTTGATTTTAACTACATAAGTAACAACAAACTCATTTTTCTATCTCTATACTAATATCTTTGTTTTGATACGATTTTTGAATATGATCCATATATTCATCACCATGAAACGCACAAAGAGCTATGCATACAAATGATTGTGATAAGGATTTCAAATCCAATTTTAATGGTTCATCAACTTTTTAATTTTTTTTTTTAAGATATAAATTTAATCTATATATAATAAATCACTAATTTTTCTGTTTTACAATTACTTTGTGTCTAAACCAGAGCCAACACCAAGTGTTGAATGGAAGCATGATCTATCAATGAGTGAGATGATGTCACCAAAATTGTAACAAACTTTTGGATGCCCCTTGAATGTTATATCCAATTATAAAAATTTATCTTACAAATTATTCATCGTTAACATATTAACACCAACATATACATTATATTATAAATAAAAAATAAATTTAA
>APFE030989827.1:108133-124185 GCA_000404065.3 Pinus taeda
GGTTTTAACGAATGGAACATCCGATGTGGACTATTCTGTTGAATGTTAGACATGTCCTTCTGGTTCATGTGCATCTCTTCCTAGGTAGTACTATTACCTATCACGTAAAGGCTCACTTTTATCTTTCTTTTACAGTAGAAGAACCTAGACACAGTTATGTTGCACACTCCCCTTTCTTTTCAAAGATACCATTTAATCACTCTCTTGTATTGAATGCTAGAGTCAAGGAAAATATTTAAGGATTCGACAACCTGCCCTTTATAACGAATGGGACTCCTACACCAAATGGTGTGAGGTCTGATTGAGACTTCATATTGTGGAGATCCCCTATTGGCGAGTCCAACACCGTCAACATTTCTGGCATTAGAACGAGGGTCGTCAGTTATTTCTAGTTGATTGTCCCACTGACCCCACTAATCCATCTTTTGTTCAAGGAAAAAACACTCACTCGACTTCCTTACTTCTACCTCTCCTAACTCTTCACTTCCCAGGCATAAACATGAAATCTTGTATCATCAACTTCGGTTCATCCGCCCCATCGCCCATTAGTTTGCAAAAGTTTTTGGATTGATTTCAGAGTAATTAGTGTTCCATATTCTCAAAAGAATAATAAGACCACCTCCATAGGAGTAGTAGTCTCGTTTATTGAAGAAGCATTCCTTACCACTCTTGAAGAATTAGTAGATGTTGTGGAACAAGAAGAAGAGCCTCCACTCTTTCACGAAGGAGAAGGAGGTAACCCCTTACTCATGAGTTCAACTCTTGGCAGGACAGGTAGAGAAGAAGAAAAGGAAGAAGAGGAACAAGAACCATCATATTCAGACGAGGAAGAGAAGGAAAATGAAGTAGAAGACATGGCAGAGAAAAATCTGGACTAGATGATTTAGGCCCCACTGGTAGTTCCGAGTGTCCTGCACAAGATGCCAAGGCACGCCAAAATATCTTGACGAAATATGACCCTGACAAGATAGTGATGGTTGAAGATTGCTTGGAAAACTTTTACCTACATCTGTAAGCACTTGAGGTACATTATGATGATGTTGCATGTATAATTTCTCTATGTACCTTGGAAGGTAGAGCAGTTGTATGGTTTCACAACCTTCCTCCAAACTCCATCTAGAATTGGAGAGCATTCAAAAAGATCTTTCTTGAAAAAATTGTTGAGGACAAGACCCTTGCCATTTTATTAAAGGAGCTGGGTAATATGAAAATGGAGCTAAGAGAAAAATTTAAAGATTTCAATCAGAGGCTCAATCACATATTGAACAATTTTTTCGGACAACAAAAAACCTCATGACTCCATTATCATATATTACTACAATTCTGCCTTGCCAAAAAATATTGCACAATTTATAAAGTGAACTACGAAACATACATTGGCAGAAAACTATGAAGAAGCTATTGTCATTGAGAAGGACTTGCGGGCTATTGGAGTCATCACCAATGATGAATCAACTAAAGGCTCCAAGGACATGGGTAAGAGTTCTCAGGCCTTTGTGAGCAAGGCTAAGGATAAAGAACCAAATGATCTTGAAAGCTTGACTCGTCTCATGAAGTCCATAACTACTAAAATGGTTGAACTCAAACAAAGGAAAAGAGAGACTACCGTGAGAATCATGCCTCCCAAGTTCATAATTAGAAGGAACCCAACTCTTGGTAGTATTAGCAATCAACCAACCAAATCTGCAGAAAGTTCTAATGTGGTCCTGAAGATTGAAAACATTGGCATGGATTTGTACTACACGTTTCATAATGAGCATCATTCGGAGAATACATGCCCACAATGGAACCAACTCATGACCATAATGGTTACATTGTTTGTTGAATAAATCATGGTCAAGGAGTAGGCTGAGCCCGATGAATATAAGGAAGAAGTTGTTGCCACTAATGAATCTCCAAGCATTGAGCATGCAATAAACATGTATCACTACATTCTTGCATCCCAAAATAGTACTGCCGATAAGTAGCTTCTGATTGATGGTCTATACCAAAAACAGAGAAACCGATACAACTTAAGGAGCTAAGTGCTGACCACTATGATTGAGGTGCCGAAATAAAAAATTGAAGAGAATATATTACGAAATCTCAATCCTCTGGCTAACTCAGCGCACAACACTCAGAGAAAGTTCGGGAATGTAGTTTCAGTGGAAAGTGTTTCCGACAACAGTAAGGAAAAAACCATATCTCTGAAAACTGCAACTCAAGTTCAATCCCCGAACACCTTGGTTAGTCTTCCCGCTGTGGACTATAACATTTTAGATGATATGGAAACGGTTTGTGCAAATATGTCCTTGTTCAAACTCACAAAGATCACGAGCCAATGGAACATCCTTCTACGGGCACTTGGGCAAATATCTACTGTCAATGCTACCTCATCGGACAAGGGACCTAGTAAGACTCCTGAAACTCTTGTGTCTCTACTTAATGCTCTCACCATTGATGCAAATATTCTCTACCCATTGTTCTTGTTAGCATTTGAAATCTTCAACTTCAATGTACACAATTACTTTGTTCATTCAGGAGCATCAGTGAATGTCATGCCACTATCTGCAGACATGAAGATCAATGCTAAATTGAAAAAGACAGATACACAAATGAGTCAACAGGATACAACTCATATACAAGCAATTGGTGAACTCAGGGATGTCATCATCCAGTTATCATTTAACAGGCAATTTCATCAATGTATCAACATAGTGATTATGGACATTCTGGAAGCATATGGGGTGTTATTGAGAAGATACTAGTCAAGCATGCTGCAAGGGTACTTTCCCATAGACTGGTCACACTTATGGCTTCCATACAAGGGCACGAACAATTATATCTAGCTCGAATCAGAGACATAACGAGTCAATGGCTTTCGCAAAACTACTATTTGGAAATTATTTTTTGGAAACATAGTTTAGGTGTTATCTTGTAGAGCCATCCACATTTCCACTAGTCACACATTTCAATCTCCTTCCATTTTCAATTGGCGATAATGAACCTTGTACAGTTAATAGTAGTAGTAGTATTAGTCATAGCAGTAGTAGTAGTAGTAGTGCATTGAGAAGTCCTTGTACATATGATATGTGGAAAATGTACTTTGATGGATACAAGACACAAGAGGGATCTAGAGGTGGTTGTGTTTTAATAGACTCGTTGTAGAGAAAACATTTGATCTCTAGTTAGTTGGAGTTCGAGTGCATTAATAACACTACAGAGTATGAAGCACTCTTCTTGGGCTTACAAAAGGCCATTGAACTCAACGTTGTTGTTCTAAAAGTGGTAGGTGACTCATAAATCGTGGTGCATCAGTGACGTCACACTATACATTATGTGTCACCTCATCTTAAAAGTTATCAACAAGAGGCATGGTGACTCATCTCTCACTTCCAATATTTTAATATAATTTCAGTTCCAAGAATGTGTAATGCAGTTGCAGATGCCTTGGAAAATGTTGTTGCTAGGATGTCACCTCTAAGGGGTGACTTTTCTATTGAAATTTTTTACAAACCTTCCATCCTGGATAATATCACTAACTTACACTTTTTTTATGATGACCAATAGATATTGTATTTTATGGAGAATGTTGACATATTGAAGTACACAACGATCGGCGAGGACAAGTAGAAAAGGGTACTACAAGGTGAAGCCAATGCAAGTAAAGGGAACCTCATCCCCAAGGGTGTGGTATCATTAGAGAATTTGTATGATTTGCATAACTTCTTCTAGGGACCCCTAAATGCCAATACCCACATTTATACTTTGTCACATGAGGAAATCAACTTGGGAACTGAGGAAGATCTGAAATATATCAAGCTCGGTACTTGTTGCACACCACAAGAGCAGCAAGCCTTCATCCATTTATTCAAGTAGTACGGTGATGTCTTCATGTGGACATACAACAAACTCAAGAGATATGACACGCGAATCATCCGTCATGTGATACCAATAAGGGGTGGGGCTAAGCCATTTTAGCAGAAACTAAGGAAAGTTCATCCAATGCTAGAGCCCCTCATACAAAAGGATTTGAGAAAAATGTTTGATGCTCGGATCATCTACAAAGTGAAACATTCAACATGGGTACCAAACTAGGTCCTTGTAAGAAAGAAGTCCGGGGAGATCTTCCTGTGTGTAGATTTTTAGAATCTCAACTGTGCCTCAAACAAGAATAACTATCCCTTGTATTCCATGGAGCAAGTATTGAAAACAATATCGAGGTCTTAAATGTTTCCTTTGCTTGAATGACTCTTAGGATACAACCAAATTCTAGTAGCAGAGCCTGACATACTAAAAACTACTTTCAGGATGAAGTGGGGCACATCCACATTTTGATGGATGTTGTTCAGGCTAGTTAATGTTGGTGCAACATTCCAAAGTGAAATGGGAATTTCCTTCCATGGGCTTATTGGACAAAGCTTAGTAGTCTATCTTGATGATTTAATAATATTCTCCAGTCAGAGACGAGACCACCTGCACCATTTTAAGAAAATATTTGAGCAGTGTCGCAAATACGGGATATCCTTGAATCCTAAGAAGAGTATATTTTCTATGTCCAAAGGAAACCTCCTAGGACATACTATTGATAAAATTTGGATCAAGGTAGACTCAGACAGGGTCAAAACCATTACGCAGATTCCCCAGCCAGTGAACAAGAAAGCCATGGAGTCTTTCTTGGGGAAGATCAACTTCCTCCGTAAATTCATCTCCGACTATGCCCATATTGTTAAACCAATGTATGAGATGATCAAGAAGGACACAATTTATAAATGGGATAAGAGGGAAAGGGATGTGTTTTCCCACATCAAATAAGATATAGCAGAAGCACTTGCATTGTACAACCCTGACTTCTGCAAAGACTTCTTGCTTTACACTTTTTCTTCTGACACCTCTCTTGCTGATGTGCTTACTTAGAAAGATGAGTTGAACAATTAATGACCTATCTCCTTCATGAGTGAAAGTTTGCAAGGACCAGAGATCAATTACCTCGCCATGGGAAAACAATCTTATGCAGTGTACAAGGCGGTAAAGCACTTCAGACCCTATTTATTAAAGAACCATTGTGTTATTTTTGTTCCACACCCAGCAGTCAGATCACTTCTTATTCAGCAAGAGCTGCGTGAAAATAGGGTGAAATGGATGACCGGGTTACAAGAGTATGATCTTGACATCAATCCATTTCACACAATCAAGGGTCATTATATTTGCAAATTAGCAGCAAAAGCAGTTAGCGCAAAGGAGAAAGAAGAAGAGCTCATAGGATGGGAGAAAGAGATTGAAATTTATAATGTTGAGTGAACCTCCCCCACTATGGACATAAAATATTGGTAAACAAATGTGCACCAATACCTTAAGCATGTCAAACTGCCCTTTCACTTCTCTACATGGCAGAAGAGGGCACTCCGACTTAAAGAAATATCTTACTAGTTGGTGCATGGGGTGTTGTTCAGGAAGCACCACAATGGAGTATTTATGAGGTGTTTGGAGGCTCACGATTCAGAAAAGGTATTACATGATCTCCATAATGTACCAGTTAGGGGACACTTTGCAGGAAATGTTAGCACTCCAGGAAACTCTCCTAGGTTGTAGCTCGGAGATGCTTGGTAACATATAATCTTCAATATTGTTCTCAGAACTATTGGAATGGATGATGATTTGGTTCAAGTCAGATGACCATTTCAACTCTATTCCCACTCAAGGCATGCATGAACACCCTCAACAACACAAGGCTTTAAACCACTAATGCTCAATAATTTGTAGATTTAATGGGTACATGGAGAATACTCATTGTATCAGCAGATTACATACATAAACATAAATGAATGACTAGCTATAGGCAGTAAAAGAGAATACTGACTGTACTGGCAGATGCATCTATGAACACATATGAATGGTTAGCTACACGTAGAAAAAAGGCTTTGCAAATATAAGTTATCAAAGCATAAATAAGATAACAGTTATCTAGCCTTAGACACAAAGGAAACATGAACAAACTATTCAAGTGCAAGCATAGAACAATAAAGAGAATGGATGTTGAACATATGATGGCAAAAGAAGCTTGTATTGCTAGAATAAAGATGAAGAGCTTGAAGGAACAAAGTAGAAAGAGTCTCCAGATGTTGAACCCCTGTTACATTTCACTAACATCTATTTATATCTTGTTTACAATGCTCCTGATCTCTCTAGAAGGCTCGGAGTCTTAATTTGCCTGATATGCATTGTTTAACTAATTTGATGCCCTCTAGGCAAGCATGGCCTGGCGATTTTTACTCCTTCTGACAGAGGAATAAAAACTTTCAGATATTTTGGGTAGGTTGTTGTGCTGTCTGGGAGCTCTCTCATGCCAGAGATGCCCCACAATCATTTTGTTTGTTGGGATGGGCTACACTGTCTATCCCATGATTGATTCTGTTGTTGTCACTGTGTTGGGCATGTTGTGTTGCGTTGCACTGTCCATGATCACTTTTTTCTTTAGGGGTGAGCTGCGCATGTTGTGGCTCTTTCTATTCCCCTTCTGGCCTCTGTCCTGTCTCTCGGCCTTTGTTAAATAATGGAAAGGGTCTTCGGGCCTGTGTAATCCCTTAAACATTTATAAATGAGTGTTTTTCTGTTTTACATAGAAAACACTACAATACTATGGAATCCCACCCTCTCCCTCCTTTTTAGACTTCAAAAATTCCATAAACGTGGCTTATTTTCCTATCGAGTCCACCCTTGGATTTATCGCAAGTCGCATTCAGCCTAGCCTGTGTATTTCCTTGTATTTGGAAATTCTAAAAAAACATTGGAAATACATTGCAAATGGCCCCCCTTCGGACTTCAAATATTATATGTTTCACTTCCTAAACCCTTTCGGGTCCAGCTATTGGGTTGCACCATATGCATATTTTAAAACCCCACCCCTTTGGTTTCCGCCGATGGGATACAACGATGCAATCCGATTGCAATCGTTGATCGCTCATTCCCCCAGCCTATATATATATAATATATAATATATATATATATATATAATATATATATATATATATATATATAATATATATATATATAAATATATATATATATATATATAGATATATATACACATAGCTCCCCACCAATGCAACCCGACGATCCAATCATCGGTGATCGCTGATTGGCAATGTCATGTGCCTACTTTAAGCCTATCACCTCTGCCTGGCCGATACGCGATTTGCCGTTTAGATCTGGGCTGTTGATCAGCCAGATCTAACAGCTACTGTGTGATGCCTAGATTAAGCCAACAATAATGATTTTTCATGGTTTTAGAGTGATTTGAGCCTCCCGATAGTGTATTCCTGCCTTTCCAAGGGTTTTCCTCCTACGACCATTTTCACTTTGAACGATCGTTAAGAGGATTTTGAAGACTTTTGGGGCATGCTTGGATCCTTTGGCGTGATTTTTTAAGCACACTTGGAGACTTTGGGGCATATTTAGATCCATTATTGGGCCATTTATCGCCAAGGCTAACATTAGCTCCTTCTGGCGATGAAATCCTCCCTGTGAGGTTTCAAGAACCACAGATCAATGCCTTTCCTATATACAACAAGATCAAATCTTCCTCCTAGTGTTGCATTGGGCATGGAGTCTATTAAGCATGAACTAAAAACTTTGAAAACAACATATTTACAATACCAAGGCTTGAAGGCCTTAGCTGAAATAAAGTTTGAAGAACAACCCATTGAATGGACCATCAAAAACATATCCTTCCTTTGATGCATCCCTTTTGAGAAAACAGTCACCAAACTGAAAATTGATCCTTTTTTCCATTCCATGAAAGGTTTATTTCTCTTGGTCAATGTGTATATCAACCAATTCATCAAATACTTGCAAAATCCTATTGATTTGATCCTCTACTTCAAAAAATTTGGAACACTTGACATTATCAAGCAGAGATGGTCTATATTTCACCTCCTCCCCATATGCTTTCAGCCTTCGATGTTTTGATTGGGAAGTTTTGTACACCTACTAAATGATAAGGTCTGCTTCACACTTTGCTATGTCATTTGTGACCTGAAAAGTTAATAAGAAAGATGAATCAATGCATTCTTGTGTGGGGGACACAATGACTTCACCTATTCCTTTAGCTACCTTGGAGCAAGCCCCATCAAAGAACATGTCCCAAATCTAAGGGCCTTCTTCCTCTGTGATCTAGCAAACTAATTTTTTAAGTGCGTAGAGGCCAACTGATAAGGCTCGGTAATGTCAAGACTGATCTTATCCATGATAGCCTTGGGCATTGGATCATGGCTAGCTCCAGTGTCCAGAGGGCAATTGTGAAGGATTTCATCAAAAAGAGACAAAGAAACATAGAATGATGGGAAGCTGTCTTCACAGTTTTCGATCATTCGGCTGAGAATAACATCTAGTTGGTGATCTTGTAGATTTACATAGTCAATGGAAGCTTGGATGGTTTTAGGCTCAAGAGCTTCAAGGATAGATTTCTTGAAGGACTCAATCTTCATTAGTCCAATCAGGGGCATAGGTATTCTTGGCTTCTGGATTTCTGATTGAAAACTGAAAGAAGAAGGGGACTTGTCAAGGCCTCTTACCTCTATGGTTGGAGCTTTGAGAATAACAGGATCAACTGCTGATTGCTTCTGCTTATTAGCTTGTTGTTCTGCAGAGACAACAGCTTTATGAACAAGAGTTTCTTTGACATTATTCATCATAGACCTCAAATTATATTAGTGTTGATTTTCAGTTTGTAGAACAGCTTCACCATCCCACACTTGGTTGATCTGATCATTGAATAAAGACTTCTCATAGGTAACTTTGGTTAAAAAGGTGGTGTTTCCTTTGTCTTCCATACCATGGATCTCATCATCTTCCTCAAACTGCTCTTCTTCCATGACTGCATTCTGAAAAGGGACCTTCAGCCTTTGGTCTTCACTGGCCTCTTTGCTTCTTTGAAAAATCTGCAACTGCTCATCAGGTCTTCTATATAGATTTGGATTTAGAGGAGCAAAGGTATTATTAACCCTTCCTTTCCCAGAATTCTGTTCAACCTTTAATCTGGAAACTTCAGAGGCTAATGACTCGATCATTTTGGTCATTTTATCTATCTTAGGATTAGAGGATGATGAAGACTCGTCCCTCTGTCTCCTTCTGTCAACATTACCTTTGAGGTTTTCTGCAGCCATGATGTTCGATTCTACTTCCAAGGTTACATCCTACATATCAGCCAAAGAAAAACATCGCCTCTCCCTCAACAGTAAAAAAAATTTAGAATCAAAGGCACTGGCATAGATGAGTCTAGTAGAGGTAGTGGTGGGTTTTACTTTAGTAGGTATCTTGTTGTACATGCAGTTAAATATATTATTAAAATCAGAAAACAGCTCACCTTTTTCCCTCTGTAAGTTCCCAAACTTAGTGTGGTAGTAGAGGAGATCCTTCTTATCCCCCCAATGCTTCAGGAATGTATCATCTAAAGCCTCAATATTAGCTCTATATCTTGGGCTCAGTTCTCTGAACCATTTTCTAGCCTCTCCATATAAGCTTTGAACAAAGATTCTCATTCAAACATCATCTTCACTAATGTCCAGGTTATCAGCATAGCTATAGAATGATTCAAGATGTTCTTCAGTTGTAACACCTTCAGTTCCAGTGAACTTAGGCATATACTTCTGATATTTTTCAGTAGGAATTGCATTCAAAGGAGTGGGTAGTATTAGATGTCCATACCTAGCAGCTATGATTCTTTCCATTTTGGTGGGTGCTTGTGGTCTTGCCAAAGATGTGGTGGCTATATGGGTACTGGAATGGCAGAGGGTTGAGGAGTGATTGATAGGAATAAAGGAGTATGACGGATAGGAGGCGAGGTTTTCTTTGGATTTACAACAAAAGGAGAACCTAAAGAATAAGGAGCTTTATGAATCTCTAAGATATTTTCTTCGCTGCTAGTATTAGAAGCTATACTCTCAACATGTATTTGTTCTATTGCAGGATTTTATTGAAGAGATTGTTTATGTTTACCTAAACCTGATGCTCCTTTCTGCAATACCTTTCTTTCTTTTATGATATTTTCAGGGTCAGGTACTAGGTCACCTTGTGACTTCTGTGGATTTCTCCAAGTATACCTCACAAACTGTGCCAGAACTATGATGTGGAGTTGCCAAAAAGGTTTAGCCTCCAGTAGAGTCGCCAGATAGATGATTACAACCAAAAAAAGTGTTCAGACTTTGTTTATCATCAAAGCTAGATCTGTGTCATCTCCCAGGGAAGCTGAGCTTCAGTTTCCTATCCCTGGCAGTGGCGCCAATTCTGTTAGCACTCCACGAAACTCTCCTAGGTTGCAGCTCAGAGATCTTGGTAACATATAATCTCTAATATTGTTCTCAGAACTATTGGAATGGATGATGGTTTGGTTCAAGTCAAATGACCATTTCAGCTCTATTCCCACTCAAGGCATGCATGAACACCCTCAACAACACAAGGCTTTAAACCACTAATGCTCAGTAATTTGTGGATTTAATGGATACATGGAAAATACTCATTGTATCAACAGATTACATACATAAACATAAATGAATGACTAGCTACAGGTAGTAAAAGAGAATACTGACTGTATTGGCAGATGCATCTATGACCTTATATGAATGGTTAGTTGTAGGAAACAAAAAGGCTTTGCAAATCTAATTTATCAAAGCATAGATAAGATAACAATTATCTGGCCTTAGACACAAAGGAAACATGAACAAATTGTTCAAGTACAAGCATAGAACAGTAAAGAGAATGGATGTTGAACATAAAATGGAAAAAGAAGCTTTTATTGCTAGAATAAAGATGAAGAGCTTGAAGGAACAAAGCAACAACAATATCCAGAAGTTGAACCCCTATTACCTTTCACTAACAGCTATTTATAGCTTGTTTACAATGCTCTTGAGCTCTCTAAAAGGCTCAGAGTGTTAATCTACATGATATGCATTGTTTAACTGATTTGATGCCCTCTAGGAAAGCATGGCCCGGTGGTTTTTTCTCCTTCTGACAGAGGAATAACATATTTCAAATATTTTGGGTAGGTTGTTGCGCTGTCTGGGAGCTCTATCATGCCAGAGATGCCCCACAATCATTCTGTTTGTTGGGATGGGCTACACTATCTATCCCATGGTTAATTCTATTGTTGTGGTTGTTTTGGGAATGCTATGTTGTGTTGCGTTGTCCATGATCACTTGTTACTTTGGGGGTGAGTTACATGTGTTGTGACTCTTTCTATTCCCCTTCCGGCCTTTGTCGATATCTCCCACCCTTCGTTAGATAATGGAAAGGGTCTTCGGGCCTGTGTAATCCCTTAAACATTTATAAATGAGTGGTTTTCTGTTTTACATAGAAAACACTACAATATTGTGGAATCCCACCCTCTCCGTCCTTTTCAGACTTCAAAAAGTCCATAAATGTGGCTTATTATCCTATCGAGTCCACCCTTGGGGTTATCGCAACTCACATTCGGTCTGGCCTATGTATTTCCTTGTATTTGGAAATCCGCGAAAAACATTGGAAATACATTGCAAATGGCCCCCCTCCGAACTTCGAATATTATATGTTTCACTTCCCAGATCCTTTCAGGTCCGGGCTTCATCACTATCAATGTTATCGTGTGTTCCTTCATATTTCGTTTAAACAATGAAATACATTAAAATACATTAAAAGTTGGGCATTGGCGAAACTGAAAAAATACACATTTTAACTCTGAACCCCTTTCAGGTTCGGCTATTGGGTCGCACCATATGCATATGTTAAAACCCCACCTCTTTGGTTTTCGCCAATGCGACCTGCCGATCCTATGCATCGACGATCGCTGATCAATGGTGTCATGCACCTGCTTTAAGCCTGTCACTTCTACCTGACCGATATGCGATTTGTCGTTTAGATCTAGGCCGTTGATCGGCCAAATCTAATGGTTGCTGTGCGATTCCTAGATTAAGCTTGCAATAATGATTTTTCATGGTTTTAGAGTGATTTGAGCCTCTCGATAGTGTATTCCTGCACTTCCAAGGGCTTTCCTCCTGCGACCATTTTGATTTTGAACGATCCTTAAGAGGATTTTGAAGACTTTTGGGCATGCTTAGATCCTTTGGCATGCTTTTTTAAGCACACTTGGAGACTTTGGGGAATATTTAGATCCATTTTTGGGCCATTTGCCGCCAAGGCTAACAAGAAACACTACAACACATACAGTTATGCGGGCTGGTTTCTACTGGTCTACATTCTTCAAATATGCTATTCCTATGGTCGCAAGTGTCTGGTCTATTAAAGGTGTGCTGCCAGGAATGAGAAGTCAAGAATCTCATTGCATTTCGTTTCAGTGGAAGAACCTTTTTAGTAGTGGGGCTTTGATATAATTTGGGAAATTTTCCCACACTCATCGAAGCAACATCGCTATATCCTAACTGCTACAGATTATTTCACACATTGGATAGAGGAAATTCCGCTAAAATAGGTGAATGATTATGAAGTCATCAGCTTTCTACAACAAAACATCATCTCAAGGTTTGGTGTTCCTACGTCACTTGTTTTTGACAATCCAACATATTTTTTATTGTTAAGACTTTATGATTTTGCATTGAAAAATGGTATTATATTGAAACACTCAGCTAATTATTATCTGCAAGGGAATGGTCTTGCTGAATGCACGAACAAGAACCTCATATGTATCATAAAAAAGACCATATTATCTAAAAAACGAAACTAGAAATCTGCTTTGGTGAATGCCTTATGGGCTATCAGAGCTACACCTAAACCTTCCTTGAACACCTCCCCTTACTTCCGAGTGTACAAAAAATAATCCATCCTCCCGCCGAACATCTACTTTCCCATTCTCCAACTGTCTCAAGAGTCCCAAGGAAAGCCATGTCTTTTAGTTCAGTGTAGGATGGACACTTTGCACAAGCTACAAGAAGAAATGTTGAAAGAAAAAGAAAAGTTTTCATTTCACCATACTCATATCAAGAGGTGGTTTGATAGAAAATCTGTAGGGAAAAATAGCTTTAGTATGGGTGACTTAGTCTTACAGTGGGATAAAGCCCATGAGGACAAAGGAAAATAAACTAAATTTTAGTTCATGTGGATTTGTCCATACACAGTCCCTGAGAAGCTTGGTTAACACAAATATCATCTGCAATCACTTTACCAGGAAGGTTGCCTCTCTCCCTGGTAATGGCAAAGATTTAAAGCAATATTTTCAATGAAGATCTAGGACTACACCCCACGTTAGAACATAGTATTTTATTGTTTTCAATTTGTTTCTTTGTTTGGATTTTGTGTTCTTTTGTCTTGGGAATAAGTGCTTTGCCTGACTGCGTTGTGGCTTCTAAGTGTGTTTGTGAATGAAGTCTAAAAAGTCTTGTCACACTGCATCATTTCACTAGACTTTTGTCTCTCTTCCTTGTGTTGGTTTCATCTTTTGGTCGATGAAGTTCCAATGGAAAATATGATCTATCATAAACGAGAATTTTGGTCCAACCATGAACCCGTATCTATTCTAGAAACTTCATGCATATACTTAGATTTCTACTTTGGTGTTTTCAATCTTATCCAATGTAACACCCTCCTCCCACATCTAACCAAGTAACTAGCTAACTGAGGTAAACATGTGACGAGAGGCTACTATGATGGGATTAGACCTCCTATGTGACCTTAAGGTAGTGGAACTGATAGAATCATAACACAGAGACCTCCAACATTAGCCTCAAGACCCACAGGAAGAAAACAAGCACTAAAGATAACTTTCCCTTGGGTCCTACTGAAGTCTTGACCAACTTGGGCTAGAGTAATGCAACCTAGAAACAAACCAGGAGAGTTATAACACTCTCCATCCCTTAGCCAAATCCGTTAGTCTCTAGGCTAATGCTCTATTTTCCAAAATCCTGGGATTTGAGCCACTCCCTTAGGCCCAAAGGCCAAAACACTACCCAAAATGGAATAATAACTTAAACCAGTGAAACTACAAGGAAATAATGATGCAAAATAAATAAGATGAACAAGACCATATCTTAACACCTAGTAGTCATCACAGGAATTTCATAAAACGTTTCATCAACATGTAACTTATAGGTGTAAACAACAAAATTAAGTCTAGGGATCTCATACTTATCTGAGAATCACCATGCATGATTGTTTCCTCATGTCATTTGTTGACTTATCATTTATCAATTCATAGATACATTATCCATTCATATACAAGTAAAAACATGTTGAGAGCCATACATAGCTGCTGTCACAAAATATACCGGCATAATAGCAATATAAATACCATAAACATATCAGCCATCAAAATGCATATATACATTAGTACACTTACACATGAAAACCAACAGAATGAATTTCTCATTAATGAATGCAATGAACCGACTGGAGATGGGACTACCACGTTCCACCTAACCATAGATTGGCTGAGCCAAGTCTCTCTTTAGCCAATCACTTCATGCCATATTTAGGGCATGAATGTGGGACTCATAGAACACAACAGAAAAAACCATTCAATGTGTTTTCCACCGGAGTTCTCTACCTAATACGTGAGGAATTTGGGTGCATCCTAAACTCTCAGGTTTTACCGTGCATCCACGGTTTGATCTAGGGATCACTAGGCCCTACACCAAGACATAATCTCCAGGCTTTACTATGTATCACATCCCGGAATCAATAGGCCCAACAGAGATAAAATCCACCTCTTTTCTTTACCATATATCCCGTTAGGCCCATCGAGGCACACAATCTGGCTTTACCACAACCCACAGTCTAGTTCAAGGGTTACTATGCTAGTGGCTTCATGATCCTTAGTCCAGTTTAGGGACCACTACACCATGTGTTTCTGAATTCGGAGATCCACCCCACTCAACTTTGAATCCAATCTGACCATGCCACATAAACTGAATGAGAGAACCCATCTCATCAAAGCTATCAGGAAATGGAAAGGCTAGGCTAAAACTATTGTCACACCTTTCCAAACCCATGCCATGGTAGAAAATAAACACGTGTGATCCCATGCATGCCAAATATAAAAATGAAAATACACATGCAAGTCATTACCTGTAATGAAGCTTGTTGTAGTTGCTTGATCCTACCTTTCCCTGCTTAATCTTTGCTTCCTCTTGTCATATTTTCATTTCTTTCTCTAGTTCCAAAGTGATCCAAGAAACTCTAAGTGTCCAAGAGTATGAGAGAGAGAATAATGAGAGAGCTCCAAAACTTAACTAACAAAAACTTACCAACTGATCCTCAAAATCCTTTTCATCAATGATGCCTATATTTTCTTCATTTTCCTCCTCACATGCAACCTATGACCTTTCACCTCCCTTTTCTCCTAATTTCCATTATTTTCATAAATAATTGTGCCAAAAATGTCGTTTTTCCTTTCCAAAGACTTAGCGATTTCCTTTGCCAATTTCCTTAGCCATAAACAACCAAATGAACACCCCTTAGGATGTCTTGCCCAACATTTAGTTTGGAATAAGTGTCCCATCAACCGTGGTTATTGTTTTTAACTTCTATTACATGGAATTTTCACCAGGGCTATTACAGAACCCTCCCCCTCAGGGGATACTATCCTTAGTGTTAAATCACACATATACCTAAGAAAACCACTAAAAGAAGACATACTGCTCAGGATTCTTTATAACATAGTTTAATGCAGTATTTACAATGAAAGAACTTCTCAAACGAAAAACATCATGACAATATGACAACATACCACATAGTGGAGCTTTATAACATAGTTCATTACGGTATTTACAATTGTTGGGTTGTGTTATATTCTTTCCATATAGTTAACAGGGGGTTTGAGGGGTACCCGTAACCCCACTTTATGGGGTCCGGGGCAGCGCCCCGGAAAATTTTGGTTTTGGACCCTATGTTAGGTTGGGCGGACCCACCTATGGTTTTGTGCATGATTTTCGCACATGTTTTTTGGACGCGATGGTTTTCGGTCCATGGTATTGGATCGATGGTTTTTTTTGGTCCATGGTATTGGACGTGATGGTTTTTCGGTCCATGGTATTGGATGCTTCGGCATGTATAAATATGTATTGTAACATTGAAAGGAACATAATGAAAAA